>RHDR01000403.1:0-28651 GCA_009806295.1 Davidsoniella neocaledoniae
TTTATGGTAAAGGTAAAAAAAGGATTCCTACTTGAATAGGAGAATTTTTATCTCCAATAGCCTTAGCTATTATGATCATGGATGACGGTACTTGGATTAAAGATAGAGGAATAAGATTATGTACAGACAAGCCATGATACTAGGCTTCTCGTCCAGCTTAAAGCAAAACGACATCGCATTCTATCTCATTTGTAGTCTTTTTCATGAATGAACACTCCTAGCCTCAAGTCTCGCATTATTTCAAATCACAATACTGCAAGTACTCGGAAAAACAGCTCGTTGTTGGTTTTGCAGTGCGCAAACTCTCCTTTACCGAGTTTCGTTTGAGCTTACACGGCATCCAAGACATATAAAATGTTCATTTTAGTGAGTCCAATCAGCTTGTTATCTATATCCGATGGTCCTGTGCTAATATCGTGTTTTCGCTTAGACAAAAGTTGCTGATTTGGTACAGATTGCGCCTGATGACTTTTCCAAGCGCAGTCGAGATGCCATTGAAGACAATATCAACGCCAAATATGCTAACAGAGTAAGGCATTTATGATTGTCTTTCAAAATTTATACCCGCTAACCAATGGTGAATGAACAGGTTGTTCAGGGTATTGGCCTGTGTATATGTCTCTATGATATTCTATGGGCGTCCGAGGGTCTGATCGGTCATGGTGACGGCCTAGTCAACGTCAATGGTGAGCAAACAGCCTACTCTCACTCTTATGTCTCAGTAATTATCTAACACTCCTTTCAGTTGAATTTCGTGTCGTAGTTTTCAGACCATTTAGAGGCGAGGTCATGCTGGGCAGAATACGGAGCTCAACACCTCAGGGAATCTACTGTAAGTCGCATGTCTTTTACCCATATTGATGACACTAGCCCAAAACTAACTTGAGTTCAATAGTGAGAACAGATTTCTTTGACGATATATTCGTCGACATAGACAGTCTTCCAGCCGGCGTTGAATAGTAAGCACAAACATTCGATATTCCCCCCAATCGTCTCATTTGCACTAACACGAGCCTACAGTGATCATCAAAACCAAACATGGGTGTGGTCCTACCAAGACGAGGATTCTGGTTCGACAGAGAAACTTATCATGGACAATAACGAAATGGTTCGTTTTCAGGTTATCGAAGAGGAATGGCACGACCAGACTCCCGACGGCCCCGCGCAAGCAGACGACCCCAGCCTAAGAAAAGCTCCCTACAAGATTAAGGGCAGTATGGCCAAAGAAGGTCTTGGTATTTGCTACTGGTGGGATTAGACTGGACAACACATACATCTTAGATGTGCTGCTGTTCATGTTATTTTTGCTCCGATTTGCTTTTGAAGCTTGCATTGCATAGGTGTACCGGTTTGGGATTGTTAAAATAAAAAGACTATCAAAAGGGTAGGTAGCTTGTCAACAAAGAAGGATATGGTGTTATGGGATATTCTAATGTTCTCTTTATTCAAAATAATATATGACTTATGTTATGAAATTATGGTCATGCTCTGCTTTTCTTTTACACAGATAAACTCGCAAGAAGTCTCTCTTCCACGTTGTCAAGCACGGAGTAATGGTCGACGACCATCAAATTCTCAGCCTCGGCCTTAAACTGCTTGTCGGGATCCTGGCCAGGACCAAACATGGGAGGAGGGGCAGCACCCATTTGCTGGGCCATTTGGTTTGCGGCTGTGTTTCCAGTTAGAATTTGATCGCTTAAGCATCTCAGTAGTGCTTATATAGAAAACTCACCATTGTTGCTACCCAGGATGAAGTTGAACACGGGCTGTAGACCGAAAATGCACAGAATGTACCAAGATATACTTGACATCCAGCGGGGATCCATATCTTTGGTGGCAACACCTGCCTGGAGCATACTCTTGAACTTAATGGTGATAGGGAACGGTAGTTTCACTATTAAGTGTCATGTCAGTATACAAACATACAAAGCCCGTTTATGCAGTCTAAGGTAAACCTACTTATGACGTAGCCACTGAAGAACGCATTGATCCAGCTCATGATCAAAGTGTTGGGGATGATCATGGCCATGTTGTTCTTCATCATGCCCATCATGCCGTCCATAGCCGATGGGTCTGTCAGGGGATTCGCCGGTGGCTGTCCCTTCTGGTCCGGGTTCTTCAGGAATGTTCCGTTTTCAAAGGCAGAAACAAGCGCGTCTCGGCGTGAGTCAAACGACTTCTTTGAGAGCACAAAGTAGTTAGTCCGCGTGGCAATTCCCTGCTGTAGGGAACGTTGTTCGCGGATAGCCAAGGGCTCGAGCTTCTTCGGCGGTGTTGCGAGGAAAACGGTAGCATAATGACGCAGGATGCCAGTCAGCACCTAAGAGGAGACAATAACAGAGATTAGCCAAGGCCGATAATGGCTCATAAGAACAATAAGTCGCTTCGTACCATGACAATAGTAATGGGAACCAGAATCCAGTAACTAGTAGAAGATAGCGCATGTTAGCCATAGAAACTATATAGTTGTATATAACGGAACAGTTCGACAGGGCAGGCATACAAAAGCTGGGGATCCCGCGGGATTGTCTGGGGAACTAAAACGCCCATTTTGAAAGATAGTTGGAAAATCTGGCGAGTTCCTATAGTATATCAAAACAATAAATGGTTCAAAAATGATCGCGATGTCATTCAGTCCGTCCAGGCAATACGTAAAGCGCAATTGCATTTTTGGCGGCAGAGCTACGGTTGAGCTGTTCTCTTGGTGTGGGGCGCAGATTACTAAGCATGGCCAAAGCTACGAAACGCTAACAAAGCCAGGTTTCTAGATTCAACGTCAACAGCCAGCATTTCGTCTTTATTTCCACCATTACACCACGCTATATTGTGCGCAAAAGTCTAGCCATCATATACGCCGTAAACTCACGATCATGGCGTCCCCAAGAGTGGCTCTATACAACACTACTGGTATGCCCGAACCACCCGCCCTATCTTCTCGTTCGCTAATCCAGTCAACATGTTAACTCTATTCCCATTTTCCTCCAGAACTCAAGGCGACCTCCGATGAGGCCATTCCCAACTACTTGAATTCACTCAAGTTCAAGCAGAACAACTTTCTTGCTGATGTCCGCCAAGGCCTAGGCTTTGCAGCCGTCATAATTGCTGGTGCCTGCTTCGCATGGGACTACAAGCTAGGATTCGAAAGTACTAAGCTATACACACTCATCGCCGTAGCTTTATACGCGTTCCTCAACGGTTTTATCTCGCTATGGACCTTCTTTGTTGAGAAAAACATCGTATACGAAGGCGTTGCGCCTGACGGAAGCAAGCTTTCTCTAGGCACCGAGGCTCCCAAAAGCTCAGCCATTTACAAGATCGAAGCCACCATTACTAGCAAGGACAACAAGACTCGTAAGCTCGAGTTCGAGGCCCCCTTCAATGCTTGGTTCGACGAGATGGGTCATTTTGTCGCTCTGCCCTTTCAGCAGATGCTCGCCTCAAACATTGCGCTGATTGGAGGCATCGATCCTCAACGAGCAGTCGACTTCCACAAGCATATACGTGGCCTGTCTCCTGAAATGTTGGATATTTTGGTGGCCGATGCAAGTGCTACAACAACTAGTACGGACACGGCGTCTGGCGCAGCCACTCGCAGATGATAATTGTCACAGTTTAAATTTGCAATTCAAGATATTTGAATGTATGAAAGATGGTAATTATTCTAGTGCTATTGAAAATTATGCTTTGATCATAAAACGTCGTGAAAACATATAAGCAATGCCTGGGTGGTGTTTGTTACCTGTATAGGACTTATAAAAGAAATGTATCTCTTGGTGGTCGATAATGAATCAATTGACACGTTGATACCCAGAATCGACTGGTTAATTAAGCCCCACCTTTGTCCTTGTAAGAAATAGGCTTGTCGGGCGGAAGAATACTGTTCTAGACAAGTGACCTTGAAGAATAACTAATATTTAGTTCAGAGACAGATATAACATAACATAGGAGTATAGAATGTACATATACTAACTACTCAATATGTATAGTTAATGAACACTATTTTTAGGAAAGAAAAATAAATATAACATAAAGCATGATAATAATAACTAAAGAATCAAAAGACGGGTAGTGGGTAAAAGATATAGAAAAAAAATATGAAAGATATAAAGATGGGCGTAAAAATAAATGGCAGAAGAGAAAAAAGGGAATGGAAGTAAATAAATCAAAGCTACATCGCTGAACTCCAAAAAATAAAAGAAAATAAAACCCATGCTTGTAAGCGCTTCTATATGATAGGCCCTTAGATATGAGAAGAATAAAAGATCGAAGTCGACGTAATCAACGGCCTCGCATAAGCTCGCGCCTGCGCTGTTGCTTTTCTAGTTTACGGAGACGTTCCCGTTCTTCTTCAAGTCGGTCGTCACGGCGAGCGATGCGTTCCGCCATAGCTTCCTCGTCGTCGATCTCACTTAGGCCGGCTTCCATGTCAGAAGATCCGTCCGAGTCATAATCATTGTACTTGTATATCTTGCTCTGGTAGCCAAAAGGCTCCTCGCCTTCATCTTCGTCTTCATCGGCAATAAAGTCATCCATTTCGTCGTCTTTTTCTTCGTACCTTGACACCCTAGAGCGTTCGTACGATGGTGCTTGTAACAGTGCACCTCCGGGATTATGCTTCTTGGGCTTGACGGAAGGTGCGGATGGTCTAGCCGTTCCTGTATAACCAGTGCTTGGTGGTGGCTTTCGAACCTTCTTTTCAGGCTCCGCAGGCTTCTTAGCCGTCTTCGCACCCTTGCCAGAATCAGCAGACGCTAAGGACTTCTTATCTCGAGTGGCACCACCAAGAGTCTTAGAAGAGGCCGGTGTAGACTTAGCTGCTGGTGCGCGTTTGTTGGAAGCAGCACGTTGTTCTGCCTTGAGCTGCTCCATTTTCTCCATGCGTTCCCTTTTGTTCAAGCCCTTCTCAACTTTCTTGTGCTGAATCTTGCCTACTTGGCCCATGACTTCCTGTGCCCGTTGAGCACGAGCCATAATCTCTTGAAAAGATCCCTTCTTTGGGGGGGCAGAAGAAGTGGCGGCCTGCTGAACAGATCGTTGCAAGGGCTTCGATGGTGCGGGGCGAGTTGTAGATCCGGGCTTTGAGACACCATTTGAGGGCGTGGGACGGGGCCGTGTATTCGATGTAGTCAAACTACGGGCTGGTGGTTGCGAGGGCAGGGGACGGGTGACTGTAGATCTCTCGAGCGGTCGTGACGATGGTGCCGGGGGCCTTGCTGAGCCATTTCTGGAGGCGTTATTTGAAGTGGGTCTCGGAGGCGGGTTTGATCGCATGCTGGGTTCACTACGCGCCGGCCGCGTAGCTGAGGAGTTTGTATTAGGCTGGCGAGGTGGAGGGGGATGAGCGCGGGAGGCTGACGAGCCGTCGCCGGTGATTTGCGCGAGAAGACTACCGATCTTGATGTTCGTGGCATTGTTAGCGATATTTTCAGGGTCGCAAGAAAAAACTAAGCCGACCGTGTATAGTACAAAGCGTGTATATACAGATCACAGGCTATATGCATACATAGCATACATATTACTTACCGAAGACATGACTTGTATATATGATCTGACTACGAGTTCCTTGATGTATACAAGCGATTGAGGTTATTAAAATGCCTTCAAATCGTTGGAGCACGTCGACTCAATGGTGACGGCCAAGCCCGTTCACGTAAATTAAGCCCTCCGTACTGCGACCAGTTGTATTTGATTGTCAGATAAGGGCCTAGTGCGGTAAATCGCGACGCCTACGAAAACAAAGAAGAAAAATTAGTTTCCTGGCCGTTTTCGTCGGGATTTTTTTGACGAAAATTGATGGATGTCCTGAGAAACGCGATGGAAACCAGGCAGGACACAACGGCGTTATATGATAAGCAGAAAGTGGAAGATAATGTGCAAAAGGCAAAGAACTGGCAGCCAGAAGATTCTTCTATACCAAAACTTTACTAAGTCCCATTCAGCCCATTTTTGGTTAGTAAGCATAAGTGTGGCTTGTAGATGTACATGTGGCGCTGAGAGCCAATGATATCAGACACGCCAACTCTCAGCCACTGCCCCACAAATCTCGCCCTAAGCTGCAAAATTCCGGGCACACAAAGTAGACCCCTCAAAATTGATGAACTTTTTTGTGGTTCCATGGTGAATCTAATTCTTATCACTTCCGTCATCAACAACTTTTCGACCCGAAGATTCAGTCTCCGCCTCAATTCTTGCGGTTAAATCGATTGACCTCTCGTGTCTATAACAAAAAGTGAGTGTTGACCCAGACCCCTACCACCCGGTATCTCGATTATAGTCCTCAAACCACGATATCAATTTCTATTTCGACTATCAAAAATCAACGATACAAATTTCGACGACACCTTGGCCTCGACCATCAAACATTCACACAATACCGCACAACTCAAGCTAGAACATTATCTCTAACACATTCGACCTTCAGTCATTCACAATGAAGTTCCTCGCTGCCTACCTGCTGCTCGGCCTTGCCGGCAACACCTCCCCCTCCAAGGAGGACATCACCAAGGTCCTGTCCGCCGTCGGTATCGAGTCTGACGATGAGCGCCTGGAGAAGCTTCTGTCTGAGCTCGAGGGCAAGGATATCGCCACTGTATGTTGCACCCTAGTCACTCATGTGTCATGAGTGACGCCTGCCGTCAAAACTCACGAGTTTACTTGTACTAACATCCATATAGCTGATCGCTGAGGGTTCCACCAAGCTGGCTTCCGTTTCTTCCGGTGGCTCTGGCCCTGCTGCCTCTGGTGCCGCTGGTGCTTCCGGCGCCGCTGAGGAGGCCAAGGAGGAGGAGAAGGAGGAGGAGAAGGAGGAGTCTGATGATGACATGGGCTTCGGTCTGTTCGACTAAACAGTTCGATCGTTATCATGATTGCGAACATCAAAAAAGTAAAAAATTCATCATTAATTGGACAAAAATACTTCTCAAAACAACAACCTTACCTACATTTAATAACTATATTAACGTGATATGTTTCTAAATTTAGAATCAGGTATGATGTATATTCATATACTTTCAAAAGATTACTAACACTATACGTGGGCATTTTCAATATTTGATGTCTTTAACCTGCATGATGATGGAATGAACTGAGAATGTTCTGCATGCATGGCTACCCTCTGTAGGGTTAGCGTTACACTGACCCTAGATCAAGCGGCCGCCTACAAATGTAGGGCCTAAATTGGCGAGTTGACTTTACAGACGCAGGAGCCAGTCTAAGAGTTCTAAGACGAGCTACATAAAAGCGCATGGCCAAGAATGGACCAATTAGAATAGCGAATGTTGAGAAAACAGTGGGCCTGTTGGCCGGGCAACGACGCGCTCGGATTGGCCTAGTAAATTTTGGTGCAGAAACCCTTGAAGGGGGAGCTTATCAAAGCAAAGCAATGCAGAGTAGAGCAGCGAAACAATAGAGAAATAGAGAAAGGAAAGAAAAGAAAGCTGCTCAGCTATGGTCGATTATGCGACAAGGTGAAGACTAGCCATCATCTTTTCTTCTTTTGTTATTATTCCACAGCACCTCTACTCTGACGCTCCAAGCCTATGACTGCTTTGTTTTACTTGCCTTTTGTCCACTGCCTTCAGCTCCTTCCCTTGCTTGATTCTAAGAGCCCAGTCTAATCAGTCTATTTACTATTTACCCTATTTACTGGTGGCCTACACTGTGTTGTTTTGTATTCTCATCTATTTTGCAGCGTATCAGCCCGTCTTTTGGTCCTTGTTCCTCGCCCATCAGCTCTTAGCAGTCCTTTCCTGGTATACTTACTTCCTAATCTCTTACTTCTTCACTTCTCCAGTGGCTTAGCCGGTCGTTGCCGTGCTATTTCATCCCCTCACAATATCACCCACAAACGGCGCCATTTTGCCGATCTAGTCGCCGTTTCTCCGCCATCTATCACATACACATCCTCTCCGATCATGTCGTCAGGCTCGCCTACGCCTATGGCGTCGCAGGCACAACTTTCTAGAAGAACATCACAGAGACAGGCCCTTCGTCGGCCGCCGTCTCGATCGACAATCAACCGCAGCGATTCTAACTCTTCGGCTGCGGCAATGATCTCGTACAAAACACCAGCCTCTTCGCATCGCTATTCGACGCGCAACAACAACGACAGCTCCGACGACGAAATTCCCGTGCCTATGAAGCTAAGCGCCCTCACAAAGGCCCTGCTGAACGACGATGTCCCCGACGCGATGGCTAAGCCGCCCTCGCCGCCACTGACTAGACGCCGCAGTGTGCTTAATCAGACCAGAGAGAGAGAGCCTGGGAATTCCTCGTCCTACTCCCGGTCATCTGTCGATGAGCGCCGTCATCTCCGCTCCAGTGGCAGCTCGTTTGAGAACCGCCAGGCGTCTCCGTCGACGCTCGCAAAGGCACGCCATGAAGAGCCCAGCCCCCCTCGGAAGCGGGTGGTCCGTCTAAGCAACACCCCTAAAAGCCTCAACCAGATGGGCCACCGACGCAGTACTTCAGTGTCACGCAACACTGCCTCCACACTTGCCTCGGCCACAGCCTCTGCCGTCAGTAGCAACTCGGCGTCTAGCCGTTCCCGGCCACCCAGCAGGCCCGCTAGTAGAGACGGCTCTGCCGACGCCCGAAGCGCATCGATTTCAGCTGCCTCTAGTTTCAGCAGCAACAACCACTCGAACCTTGCTCACGATGTCAGCACGCCTGCAGGACCCCGCGTGGTACGTGTTGGCGCCACATCTTCCTCCGCTAATAAATCACATCACGTGCCAAACACATCTGTCAGCAAGGGCTCTTCTTATGAATCTGACAACCAGCAGATGGAAGAGCCCCCCGCCACAGGAGGGCGCACCCAACAACCTGCAGAACAGGCTAGTATCTCCAGGTACCCGTCGCACCATAGATTAGAAGACAACGTGGCGCTACAAAGCTCTATGCGTGTGAAGCGCGTTGGTAAGATTGCCGGAAGTTTCCTCAGTGGTCCAGCCCGCCGTGGACGGAGGAGACAGAGCGAGGAAGAAATGGAACCAGCTCTGACTGAGGCGGAAACTCCCATGGTCAGTGTGCCACATAACCTGGAGCGCGATGCCCATGGCCGCAGTGGCTTGGAAAACCAAGATATGGCATCCTTCTATGGCAAGTCTCCCGTTGATTATGCGTCTGGGAGCCCACAAGTCAGAGCGCGCGATAGTCACCGCACCAGAGCACCATCACAGTCAGACTTGCGCTCATCAATGCGCCCATCGTCTCCAGCTAGACCTACCGAGCCCGAAACAAACTACAACAGTGGCAGTAATAACAAATATGTATACAAACCAACCGACCCCCTCGAGATGCCGACGCCGGCTGGCGGACAGGAAAACGACGTTGCCTCCTTCATGCGCTCAAATAGAAAGCCGTCACCAGTGAGCTCTATGGCCGCCAAGATCCGGCCCCTCAGCGTTGAGTTGCCGCCTGTTGCTGCACCACGCGATGCCTCGCCTGATAGAAGACCGCTAGCCACCGTGAACAACAACACGCCTCATCGCCCAGCTCCCCCACCGCCACAGAAGATTTCCGCCGTAGAGGCTGCTACTGCGCCTCAGGCCAAGCAGCGTCGCAATGTCATCAAGGTCAACGGAAAGATCTACACTCGTCTAGACTGCCTAGGCCGCGGTGGAAGTGCCAAGGTATACCGCGTGACAGCCGAGAACGGCAAGATGTGGGCACTGAAGAGAGTCGCTCTCGAACATGCTGATGAGATGACGATCAAGGGATATCGCGGCGAGATCGATCTTTTGCGGAAACTTGACGACGTCGACCGGGTAATTAGTCTGCTTGATTACGAGATGAACTCTGAGAAGCAGGTTCTCACCATTGTAAGCAACTATCCAAACACAGTGATAGGAAAAGCAAAAATACTAACTTCCCTAGGTCATGGAAATGGGCGAGCTTGATATGAATACATTATTGAAAACACGCCAAGGCCACGAATCCGCCAAGTTGGATCCAGTCTTTGTGCGTTTTTACTGGAAGGAAATGCTCGAATGTGTGCAATCCGTTCATGATTTCGACATCGTGCACTCTGATCTCAAGCCAGCCAATTTTGTGCTTGTGCAAGGCCGCTTGAAGCTGATCGATTTTGGCATAGCTAATGCCATCCAGACCGATGAGACTGTCAACGTCCACCGCGAAGCCCAGATCGGCACGCCCAACTACATGTCACCTGAGTCCCTCATGGACTTTAATGCGCCCCGTGGCTCTAGAGTGCCCGGCCGCCCGAAGCTCATGAAACTCGGAAAGCCCAGTGATGTGTGGTCACTAGGATGTATCCTTTACCAACTTGTCTACGGCTATCCCCCCTTTGGCCACATCACCAACCAGATGGTGCGTTGCCAGGCTATCATCAACTGGGACCACGTTATCGACTTCCCTAGCTACGGCATCGGTGACGTCCCAGTGCCGCCATCTTTGATTCGTACTATGCGTCGATGCCTCCAGCGTGACGCACACATGCGTCCATCCTGTGCAGAGCTTCTTGATGACACAGATCCATTTTTGTACCCCGTGGAAATGTCAGACAAGATGCTTCCTCTCAGCGAAGAGATGCTGGCCCGTGTTATTCAGAGCGTTGTCATGCGTTGCAAGGAGCGTATGCCATCAGAAGCAGAGATCATGTCAGTATGGCCGTCTGCATATTGGGCTAGCATAAAAAGGCCATGTCCAAAGCTCAACAAAAAGAACAAGGAGCAGCTTCGTCATAGCCCTCCATATCCTGACTTTGGTGGTCTTTTTGCCGCCTCATATTTTCACGATGTCCGCCACTCTTCAAAAGAGAAGCCCATATATTACTCTAGTCAAGAACCTTTGGAGCTGGGCTTCCTCTGTAGGTGTAATGTTTTTCTTTCTTTCATCTTCTCACAAGTTTCTTTTGCTTTTTTTTCTCTTTTTCTTCGTTTACTTAACTGTCTTGTCATTTTGAGCCTGGAGTTTTCTTATTTCTTCTATTTTTCTTCTTCCTTCTATACATTTTGCGAGTGTGACTGGGAAATTTTGTTCTTTTTTTCATATCATGGCGTTTTTATCACGCTTCTATCATATTTAGCGCCTTTAGACTTGTTAGGGTTACTGCACTTCTCATGACTATCCGCAGCCTGCATTGATTTCTTCAAAGGTTTCCCTCACCTCTAACATACAAACGATATCTATTTATATAGAATCTTTCCAACATCTGTCAACAGAAAAGACGATGTTTGAGATTGGATCCTTTTTCCTTCTTTTTACATTTTTAGTTTTATTTTCATTCATGACTTGAAAATGCTTTGGTTTCATATAATTTTTACATACACGAGTATCTAGATGAAAATGTGAATTGAACTGTGAAATAGTTTTATATCATGTTGGTTGTACAATATATTGTTACATGGCGGCTATGGTACCGCGTTTTGTTGGTGTCGATTCAGTTAGTCTATGAAGTGCCTTCGTGAATATGGACATAGAGAGCCATTATATAGCTGTGTATATCCGCTGCCACCCATCAGTTTCTCTGTGTTTTCCTCTTTCCCTCCTGCTTGTCCTATTAGTGATGCCTTTACTGTGGCACCTCGTTAACCTTGAGTTCAGATATCCGCAAAACAGTATAGCGGTGCTTGCTCTTTGCCGTCTTAGTCTTTCTGTTGCGTTTCTTAGTCTTGAGCTTCAGACGCATAGGTTCAGCCTCCTCGCCAACAACGGTAGCCTGGCACTCGAACAAGCGCTCATCGATATATGGCGAGCCCTTGAGAGTCAAATCACGGCTACCGAGCACGCTAGCGCAGTTCAACTTGAGCAGATCTCCGGGGACGCTACCGGGGATACGGAAGGGTAGGCGGACGCTATCACCCTTGGTCACGAGGAATGGCCAGCCGTGGATATGCACGGTGGCATAGTGCGAGGGCTGCGAGGCGAGTACGGGCAGTAGTGTGCGCACTGATTCAGAGATGGGCTTCAGTGTCGTTGTGGTTGTGGAGGTTGGTGATGGTGACGACGTCGGCTGTGCTGGTGTTGGTGCTGATGGGGTGGTGGCTGCTGTAGACTCGGTCGGCTCGATGATGGGCGCTGTGGAGTTGAAGCGGCGTACGAGGAAAGGCTGGATAGCAACGGTAGGTAGGAGAGAGCAGCGAGACGTCACGGCAAGGCGAGCCTGCATGGCAGAAGATAGCAGTGATCTGCTCATGGCTGGGTATTTATATGAAAGCGTTTGTGTGTTATATTAAGAGTCGATAAAGCATAAGTTGGGCACTCAAGATATTGGCCTTGAAAAGATTGGCAAATCAGGCGGTTTTTCCTTTCGAATCTGGCTGTGAAGCTCGTGATCGTGATTCTGCCGTCTTCTTTTGGAGTTGTTGTGGCGTCTGGCAAAATTGGTGCTATAAAGCAAGCGCCGGAAAAACAGTTTTGCCGAACAAGAAAATGGATATTCTAGGTAATTGTACATAATGTAGTTGTAGTCGCTCTACTTTTGGTAGTTGATGTCGGTTGCCCCACTACCACGGCTTGACCGCCTTTGATAAGTTTTTTTCTGCCGCTGCCAATTGGGTAGCCTTTTTTTTCTTATGGGGTCCTCAATATTTTTTGCGTGGCCGTACTGTATACATACAAACAATTTTACTGCATCGTCGTCTCTGTCTATTTATCTAGCATTGACAGCTCTGTACTCTCTTTTTCTTCATCTGATCCACATAGGCAAAGAGCCGCCCTTATCTACCTTTTGTTCTTGTCGATACACCTCTATACATCATGGTATGTTACGACCGACTCACCATACTCTTTATCCGAGCACTCCCCATCGGCCACGTACGGGCAAGGCTAACCTCTTAATCTTTTTGCATGACACAACAGCCTCAGAACGAGTACATGGAGAGATGGCGCAAGCTACACGGTCGCCGTCTCGATCACGAGGAGCGTATGCGCAAGCGTGAAGCCCGCCAAGGACACAAGGCATCCAAGGATGCGCAGAACCTGCGTGGTCTACGGGCCAAGCTGCACCAGCAGGCGCGCCACAAGGAGAAGATCCAAATGAACAAGAAGATTCGCCAGCACGAGGAGCGCAACGTCAAGACTGCCGACGAAAAGGACCCCTCCGCTCCCGTGCCCGCTTACCTGCTTGACCGTAATAACCCGGGTGCTGCTAAGGCGCTTTCGTCCTCTATCAAGAACCGCAGAGCTGAGAAGGCGGCTAAATTCGCTGTTCCCCTGCCCAAGGTTCGTGGTATGTCGGAGGAGGAAATGTTCAAGGTCGTCAAGACCGGCGCCAAGACCAAGCAAAAGTCGTGGAAGCGTATGATCACTCAGCCCACCTTTGTCGGTTCTGAGTTTACTCGTCGCAACCCCAAATACGAGCGGTATGTCTCCCTGGTTCTTTGTATAACACATAATGTGTAGGTCTGGAGTACTTTAGAAACTAATCTGTTATCTGTCTATAGCTTCATTCGCCCCATGGGTCTACGTTACAAGAAGGCTCACGTCACCCACCCCGGCCTCAACGTCACTGTTCAGATGCCCATTGTCTCGGTCAAGAAGAACCCCAACTCGCCTACTTACACTCAGCTCGGTATCCTCACCAAGGGTACTATCATCGAGGTTGACGTTTCCGACCTGGGTTTGACCACTGCTGGTGGCAAGGTCGTTTGGAGTCGTTACGCCCAGATCACTAACAACCCGGCCAACGATGGCTGCGTTAACGGTGTCCTGCTGGTGTAAAAGAAAAGACATCGTCTTTCCTTCTTTTTTTCTTCTTTGCTTGTTGGTTTACTTCGTTTTAAGCTTCGATCTTGTGACTTGTTCATTCTTCTTCCTTTTCTTTGTCTCTCTACATTACTTCCTCTTACCTGGCTTATCGTCATGCTGGGCGAGGTCTTTGTCTTGACGATTCTTTTTGCATCTTTTGGGCTCCTTGCTGGCTGGTTCTGTTCGTCATGGATACTGTGACAAAAGCATGGGTTTCCGGGCGTTTACGGCGTTATCGTTCTTGATCACGTATTCTATCTTACATATTATTTATAACTGCCATGATATTGTCATTTCGGATGATACACAACAAATATTTATTACTTTCTTGATCTAACCATAGAACTCTCTTACTATGTAACTTGTATCTCAGTGATATCCATCATGCTCTTAGGGACAATTTCAACCGACTGTATTCAAACACCATAATCATACTATCTTGAGAGCAATACATGACTATTATTGTGTATAAACATAATTAACTGCGTTCTACTTGATATTTCTGTGTGACACTTTATGAGCACATCTTTAACAGAAATGCATATAGTGGGGCTATGCGTGTATCGGTACCACATCTTTTATGTGGTATCCACTTTTATCCCTGCACTATTACTACCGCTTCGCGTTTGGCGACGAGCTTTCGCGAGGCAGGCGCAAAGCTCCATCATCAACTGGCTTAGATATCATTTTCCAGCGGCCAACAAAACTCGTTATAAACGAAGGCTTGAAGTTATTGCTGTTAGTCGGTATTTTTTCTGTGTTCATGAGATAGCAATTAGCTACTTTTATCAAAAATCGGAACGCTAGGGAAAGAAGAAAAGCAATACAAAACATACCAAATCTATCAAGCTTCCATTCATCATGGGTCGTCGATCTGGGCGCGCCGCTGCTCGACGAGCTAATGCAGCGTTAGGTGAGTCGAGATCTACAGTCTTTAGTGGCTTTGATGGATATACGGGCGTATTGTGGATATAACAAGTACAGAGCCTTGTACAGAAGAATGTTAGCTAATTCAATACTATAACTACAGGTAGCACACTTCATGGATTCGAGCCCATTGCAGATGACGAGCAGATACAAGAGAACGCCGCGTCCTCACCCGAGCCCGAACAAGAAGTAGAGGAAGGAGATGAAGAAGGTGAAGAAAACGACGAGGAGCAGGACGAGGAGCAGGGCGAGGAGGAGGGTGAAGAAGACCAAGAGGATGAAGAAGAAGACGAAGAAGGCGGCGAGGGCGATGATGATGAGGAAGAAGGCGAGGAAGAAGGCGATGGAGACAGCAAAGACAAAAAAGCCACACCACCGCCAGAGCAGCAAATCGTCCGCCGGAAGCGACTTGGTCGGCCACCCAAGAACAAGCCCCCGGACTGGGACCTCGGCGTGATTGTGCAGCCGGGTGAAGAAGTCCGTCCACGCCGAGGCCGTGGTGGTTGGCGTGGCCGCGGCGGACGTAAGGGCCATGTGACACCTAGCAAACCCGTGCAGGCGATCGACAAAGAAGGCACAACGGTCGATATTGTCGATGACGAGTGTGATCTGCCAGTCAACGCTCAGGGTGAGACCAAGGTTGACAAGCTGGGCTACCTACAGGGCGGCCGTGACTACCGCTGTCGTACATTCACAGTGGTTGGCCGTGGTGAACGACTGTACATGTTGTCCACGGAGCCAGCGCGCTGTGTAGGTTTCCGTGATAGTTACCTGTTCTTCACGAAGCATCTGAAGTTGCACAAAATCATTGTTGGCGACGAAGAGAAGAAGGATATGATTGAGCGGGAAATCATCCCGCATTCGTACAAGGGTCGTGCCATTGGTATCGTCACCGCACGATCAGTGTTCCGTGAGTTCGGCGCTCGTATCGTCATTGGTGGCCGCCGTGTCGTAGACGACTATGACGAGGTTCTCGCGCGTGCTGAGGGCGCTGTTGAGGGCGAGCTGGCCGATCCATCAGACCCCTATGTCCCCGGCGAACCGTATAACAAGAACCAGTTCGTAGCCTGGCATGGTGCCAGTGCTGTCTATCACCAGAACATGCCGGGGGCAGCAGCACCAACCAATGAAAAGGTGCACCATAGCCATCCCAAGGTCAAAAAGCGGCGGGCGAATGTGAACGACACAAACTGGATGCATGAACATGCTCTACAAGCCAGGTAAATATCTTCTTTCTCCTCTTTTTCCCACCATACATTCAGCTAACGACATCACTTCTAGCACCTATAATGCCTCTATCAACGCTGTGCGCAAGCAACAGTCCGCCGGTGTCTACGATATTCACACTAACATGATGCACTACCCGGCAACATTCCAGCCCACACGCGCTCGCGTCGAGGTAGTTCCCATCGGCGACGACTTCGACTCTCCCAGCGTAATCTTCCCACCCGTATCGCGGCGCATTGCCCGCAACTTCTACGTCGCCGACCTAGTCTGCGAGACGCCACCTACCGGAATTTCTCCCGCTGTCTACGCCGAGTCCGGCACAGCATCTCAGACCGACTTCTTAGCCCAGTTCCGCGGCCTAAGTGCCGTTTCGCAGGATATTCAGGACCTACTGCCACCGGAATGTCGGGCGGCTTTTGATCAGGCTAAGAATGCTGAGGAGGCGTGGGTTAAGAAGTGGCCAAGCGAGGCTGAAGGCATGAGTCGGCTACAGCCCCAAATCGACAAGGCTATTGTGCCGTATAGTATGTCGTGATTGGAGCCATGACTGCGGTCACGTTATCTCGCATTGTCGGAGGGGGGAATGTTCGGTGTCTCAATGGTGTTACTCTTGATTTTTTCTGGCTTGTTTGCTTAGTGGTTACTTTTTGGTTATGGGATCTGAAATCACGAGATTCTTGTTTTACATCTTTTACTCGTGTCTTTTACGCTAAATTTAATTTTCTTGTCCATACATAATATCTCCGTCTCTATCTCTCACAATGTGTGATATTATGTTCTCCTAAGACTTCTAGAATTGTTGTTATATATTAACCCTGTGGCTAGGGTTTTGAAACTCCATAATCTAACAAAAGGGTAGCATTGGGCGTCATCATCACAGATAACATAGTTCATTCTAGAAATATGAGCTGAGGGGAATCAAGTATGGTTGTATGTAAACACAAAAAAACAACATGACAAGAGATGCAGGAATGATATGCGTTATGGCTAATACGGTTGGTTCTTGGTTGCTAAATTTTGCCACCGGGTAAAGTCTACAGAGAGATACACAAGATACAAGACAACTTCCAATTACAAGGGCATCGAATAGTTGGTACCTGATACAATACAATGAGCAACGCTATCACGGAGAACGAAAGAAGAAAAGCGAGCCATTTTGTGCCTTAATTTACGAATCTTACGGAGTTGACGCATAGGAGAACGGCGGCTATATCCAAGATAAGACATAGCTGAGTATAAAAACAGAAGTAATGACGTTGATATTCCTTCTTCTTTGGCCCTTTTCCCTTGAATTGTTCGCACGATCTCGAATCTTTTACGGACGTTCAGTGTACATCTTGAAATATATCATGTTATTGAAATACTGGGTTCCCACGGGCCTAATTTTAGTCTATGGTGAGAGAAAGAAGAACCTGACCTTCCAATGAACATGAGAATAGATACTAAAAACAAGTTCGTCTAAACAAGCAAGGAATGCAAAGGCTTTGACTGTTTTTCATGCCTGTCTGTTAGAACCTTCCCATCATAACATGCCATATTATTACTAGAATCTAAGAAAATAGCACTCGAAAAAGTATCTGGAGATTTTCGTGAACAAGAAGACACATTGTGATCTAGGCTTTTTTATTTCTTCCTCTTTCAAGTCAAATCCATAAGTCCAAGCTTTCTTCTTTGCTTCTAGATGACTTCATTCTTATGAAATAACTAACATGAACTGTTATCTCGGTTTTATTTTGTTTCCGTTTACAGGGTTAGGCGACTTCCAGTACAAAAAAGATTCGCTTGGACCAACTATGGAATTTCAAAAGACAAAAAGAACATCACAATATAGAGCAAATGACGAAAAAAAGCTTTGTTTACATGTTCACTCTAGCGCTCTTTTTTATTTTTATTTTATTTTCTTGGCCAATTTTTTACATTTCTAAACTCGGCCTTGAAAGTATGAATGGAAAATCATATCATGAGTTATGATATAGCGCTCTTTTTGGAGCTAGTTAGTAAAGTTAGGTGACTTAGCAGCTAAAGGTCCACTGAAGAATGGCTCTAACGTAAACTCACTCGTGCTATCCACTGAAGACACTAACCTGCCACTAAATATTTAAAGCACTAAGGCGCTAGAAATAAGGCCTACAGGCGCAGAAACTTCACACTAAAGAGTCCCCTTTTTTAAGGGCTTGGAATTTTTTCTCCGAAGACATTCTAGAATATAGTCTAACTAAATTATAGGCTTCAAATTCTTATACGCTAAACCATCAGTGCGTAACCCTGGGCTTTTGCCTGTATAAAAACAGAAACCAGCGCTGTAAATCATCGTTCATCGTGAACTTGATTCCTGACCAACATGGAAGGGAAATTACATGTCGTTTCTCATCATCCTCCTTCTTATTTTCTCCCATCCTGTGTACAGATGAAAAGAAGAGAACAATGATAACAGAACAGGGCTAAGTTGCCTTTCATTTGCTAAGCTAACATTAAACTAAACACTTCCAAGTATTTGTTCTGCATATGTAGGCGCTCTACTGGTTGTACAGATATTTAAAGGGATATACAGACTTAAGGCCGATGAAGGCGTCTATTCTGTTCTCGCTAGTCAGCCGGTGATAACTTGTTTCCAACCATTGGTTCTCGGTCTCCCTAATCATCATCTTCGGACTGTGTTGATACGGATGGTTCATCCAAAGAACATATTCCTACGTATTATTCCCTCTAGGATATACTTGTATGTCTAGGATAGATAGGTCATACATCTGCACATGTTTTTCATACGTACATGTTAGTAGGCACATATTAGCGTGATCAAATCCTGTTACACCAGTAATAGAAGCACTAAAGAGAAAAGCTTTCCCTGATATTTTGTCACAAACTCAGGATTTGCTATATCTGTAGACACATATTGTGTATCTGTATATCTGTATGTATGACTACTTGATATATGTCTGACAAGAATGCACGTACGGCTGGCCTCTCCACAATAGACAATTAGAAGATAGAGGCTAACTACCACTATACTGCAAACAAGATTTCTTTCGGTCGGCTGATTAGCTAGTATTTGTAAACTATATGTATCTGTACAGATATGTATATCCCCTCACAAAGATAGCATCCTCTTTTCGTTTCCCCATCAAAAATTACAAGTAGAGAGCAAACGTCATTCGATCAAAGCCACCCTAGTCCTTTGTCCGTATAAAAATCAACGATACAGCTTCTACTTTGGCCGAAGCCTAGGACAGGACATAGAATCCACTTTCACGATAATGCCCGGTCCCTATTAAGTATGTGCTAAAACAACTAAGAATTATCTAAGAAGAAAACCTGCAATACAAAGATCCAAACAAGGAAGGGAAACCCCCTCTTCCCCGCTCTAACTAGATGGTCTAGAAGCAGTTTGCTCTTTTTTTCTTCTTTTTTTCCTACTCACGATCCCACAATATCGATTTCTTTCCCTTCTATTGGCTTCATCGAAAGAACGTCAGACAGGCGGTGAAGCTTGGATTTCAACTAAGAAAACGGGATGAGCCCTGGTTAAGGTGCCTGATGGCCTGAAATTAGAGAGAATTCCCCCCTGCTTAAGATATTGGTCTAGTTGTATAGTTACAGCTAGATGTGTTTTATCGAAAGTAGAGACCTTTTTCACTGTCATTTTTTACACACTTTTTTTTGAGCTACAACCTTAGTCTAAAACTCAAACTAAAAAGCAAAAGCGTAGCAGCTATTGAGAAAATTCTGTTTCGTGAAAGAAAACTTTTGTCCGCTCTTGCAGATCCTGTTCCACTGAAAAAAAAAACAAAGAATAACATCAAAAATAAAAACTGCCACTTGTAATAGTAGATCTAGGAATTCAGGACATCAACAACAGGAAGAGACTGAGACATTGCTATCTCTATTGTCCATACAAAAATACTTACTTCTAGAATAAACACGGAAAAAATATGAAAAGCTGCCGTTTGTTTCGCCTTTCTCTGTCCCTGCATGTGCGATTTTTTCTTTTGCTTTAGCCGGTCTCGAATTTTACGTAGTATAAATTTCAATACTGAGAGGCTCTATCTCGATCCATCTCTACGGGGATATATGCGGGGAGAAGGCTTTTCTAGCACTCAAGACATGAATTACAGCTAAAACAGCATCTCTTTGTTTTGCTTTTTTTTTTTTTTTTTGTTGGGAGTGTGTGATCCGACCATGAAGTGCCCTCCCCTCATTATTGATCTCTTTTTGTCTTGTTTTCCTGCTTTGATGATTTCCTTGGATCCCCCTCCCCCCTCATTCGTTCCCACTCACACTCTTTATTTGATTCATGCAGGCATACATAACGAATTGGCATTCAAGTAGAATAATCATAATAAAAACAAAAAGGAATAAAAAGGTGCCTTTTCTAGCTCATGTGGGACACTCGGCCTTGGTCCAAGCCTTCCCGGCCGTATGACCAACAAACAAAGGACAGGCAGTACAGGTCAATGGAAACAGTGCTATACTATACTATATGTATACCGCTAGCTAAGCAGCACGTAACAGTAGCATTTGCTAGCTTACCGCGTGCCACTGTATCTATACATACATGTCCGCTCGTAATGGAACCTGTTCAGCATTGGCGCCCAGCTCCAGTTGCATGCCAGCGCTATTCAAGCGTGCTTCTATTGTCTTTCTCTCGGTGCTTTTTTTCTGGGCCACTTTGCTCTTCTTTGGTTTGGGGGATTTTGTATATGCCAAGGATCTTGGGCATGCTCTTTTTTTTTCTTTCCGTTAGTCTTTGTTACTACATTGATTTGTGCCCCAGCGCCAAAAGCTGATCCGGCCTTTCTTGGTAAGCAGGAAGAGGAAGAGAAAGACACTTAGACTTTTTTATCTTCTGTTTTGTTGCTCTCACTTATTACTCATAGTAGCTCTTTTTTACACGTGCGTGCTGAGAAAGAGATTAATTGTCCAGCAAGAAAATAAACCATACGACGCTCTAGGTAGTAGGTACTTCCGAGTGATACTCAACATATTAGTACTCTTTCAATGAAGCAGCCTATGGTCCAAGATGAGAGGAACTTAAAGTAAGAATAGGAGGGGTCTAACTCATGAGTTTCCTCAAAAGACCCCATTTTACATATACTCGCTCTCATCAGGCCATTAATTGCCTCTAATGATGTCTGTCGAAAGATATGGCACTAGAGCTAAGCAAGCTCTACAGCAGAGTTGTCTTCTAACCACATCTTCGCTTACTTACCGTTACGGGCTCCTCTTCATACCCTCTTTTTCCTATATTAGCGGAGGTAAATGGCGCTGTTTTCTGTCCTGTCCATTTGTCTCATTCGAGGCAGCCTGTGCCGAAAATTAACAAGCAACTATGACTCTTAGAATCCAAGACTACGGCTGTTACCGATATGGGTATCTGTACATGTAGTCATACATAATTTAACGAAGCTTCTACCTTTTCAATAGTGGAATGTTTGCTTTTGCTGCCTTGCTTATTTTCCCAGGATAAGATCATACCATACTATGCCATGCACTTCTAGTACATAGTTATAAGCTATACGTACACTATACGTTTCGCATCCACTACTCCCCCAAGACATGTATTACAAATGTATCATACACTAGACTTCTTAGAAACGTTGGGAAGGGAATACAATACCATATATGATTGTATAACGGCAAAGCTACATGTATTTATGTACATACAGATACATCCATCTGTGCAAAGTACATACATATAGAATCATATTGTTGCTCGTCCACCCCGAAGAGGAATAGCCGGGTCAAAAGGAAAGGACCCGTCAGTCCAATCTCTTTCCCTCCTCCCCTCCCTCGGACATTGTGAAACTCGACACAGAACTTCCATTCGTATTATCTTTCTTGGTGTTGTCGTCCAGGCGTAGGACGCAAGTGGCAGAAGAGTAACATGTCGGCTATAGCGGAAGGTCGGTTTTTTCTAGAAGAGTGAATTAATTTACTAATACATAGTAGGTTTAGAGAAAAGCAGTTTGAGCATCTTTGTCAAGTACAGTATGTGACGTCACTCGCTTACACTACTTCCTCAACTCCATTCAGCACTGCAGTAGAAAAGTGCACAAAAAAATGGCTTGCATGTTTCTCATGACTTATTCGTTCGTTCGTTGGCTGGACTCGCCTTTGATTCAAACTCGGGCCTGTTTAGCTCCTATGCTTCACAGTCTTTGATCGAACTTTTTTATATTGTTTACCGAAAAAAGATAAGGCACCGTTGATAAAGACACTATAAAAAAAAGCAAACGATTGCCGAGACCCGATATCTATTGGCAATCTACAAAAGTCATATAAATCAAGTACCAGGTATGGACGGTTCACTAAGAGCTAAGCGGAACCTCGTAATGTAGAAAAATAAGTGCTTGCTAGTTATACTACACAAAGAGCCTAGGCAGGTTACATTTCTACTATGCAGAAGCTTCTCTATATCAAGAAGCGAGGGCAAAGGAAGAGGAGATAGGAATAATGTAATGAATGATATACGTATGTATATAGATAATGAATGCCCGTTCAAGTCAGCAGAGCAAGGTCTGAATACAAGTTTTTACCCGGTCATAGCCGGAAGCATGAGTCGTACCAAATATTATCCTGCAAACCCAAGTAGAAACATATAACGAAACGGAGAAAGATATTTCCCTAGTACATATCATACTATGTACAGGTGATCTATTGAGTGGGTTCTTTATATTCCGTTAAATATGTAGAATAGAAGTATAGATACAACGATATAGTCTCTCAGATGTACTAAACCCATAATACAACTATGCCTATACATGCAGTTGTATTGTATTGTATGCAGGATATCAGGCCCATGATACAGGAGGTTTTCGTATGGAAGAAGCAGGATTAACTGTACTCTTTAGTAGTCTTGTCTTGTTCCTTTTTCCTTTACTTGGCTGGTAACATCAAGAAGTAAAAATATTGAGAAGAACGTAAAAATAACGGCAAGGCTTGTGATTCGCCAACTTGATATATATGTACATAGATTCAACCATGACTAAACATATTGTAATTTGACGTGATGGTTGGATTCAGGTAATGCTGGAAGAATACTTCGATATTGTTTCTTAACGGTGCTGGACCTTATCCACTAAAACGATGTGCTCTATGAAAGCCATCAAGTGCGACGTCGGGCTTTTCTTGATCTCAGCCCAAGGGTGCTTCTTTATGCAACCAGCCTTATTCATCAAGCAACCTCATCTTTATCTTTTTTTTCTTAACCTTGTCATCCATATTCTTCTCATGATACATAATATGAGGCTATGTTCTATATTCACCGTATAAACTAGCAAATAAAGCAAGTATTTCCATGCTGGCAGCATAACATGGAATATGCTCTTATCCCACTTACCCTTCTCCCCCCCCCCCCCCCCCTCCTCTCTCTGATGGAAAGAGAAAGATATTTCGTAGCAGATGATACATGATGCTACCATGCATGTGCGTCTGCATCTGCATATGCATCTTGTCTGCAGAAACAAGCCCAAATAATGTGGCTACAAGGCTCCTGATACGACTCTAAGCTGCATGCTGCATGGGGGAGGGATGGGATGGGATGGTCAAGACGAAAAAAAAGTACAACTAAACATCGAAAGCTGTGAAGCTATGGCCATTAAATCATTGCAATTATGTGTGTGAAATGCTCAAATTGTGTACATTTACTACATATCACTACCTGTTATACATGTATTGGCTCTTGAGCACATTAGCTCTATTACTAACAAGGCTCCCCACTAACTTCCATTCGCTTTTTGCTACTTGGCTTGGATATATGGCTTTGTCTACTTGTTGAGGCTGTTTGTTTGCTTGTCTCAGCAAGTAACATGTTTCTTCCCATGTATATAGCTGTAGTATATCTGTATAATACAGGCCTGAGGAATCATGCATCCAGCCGCTCAGTAGCACTACCGTCCAATTCAGATGTATATTTTTATCTTATTTAACATATATTTATATTATGCTCAAGTGCAGTACTTGTATTATGTATATATTTGTATTATCACCATCATCTATGTCTTCACAACCTCCATATATCTAGAATCTTACCATATATCATGGCCTATCACCATATCTCACCACTTGCTCTTGATGTTGGTTTCTTCCCCCTATCTCTTCTCCCTTCCACATCATCATCAACATGAAAATTTCCCCCTCCTTTGTCAGAGTCTGAAAATAAAAATAAAAAATGGGTTCCACGATTTTGTCTACTTTTGTAACGTCCTCTTATGTCTCTCATATGTCGTCTTTGTTGTCTCGAGAGACCTTGAGGACCTAGGATCGGCGTTCCCTTCCTCTCTTGATCATATCTGGTAAGTGGAACTTACTACGAAAATGTAAATTGAAACAGCATACACGTAGAAAGGGACAAAGAAAATCCTTTATTTTTCGTCTCTTATGTTTATTTTTTTTTATTACAAGCGGCTGTTTCGTCTGGCGGGGTCGACGGCGTAGCCAGCGTCTTTACTGTCCATTTCTTTCATTTTTTTCTCCTTCAATGAATGCAAAATTCATCCGGCCCTTTTCTTTTAAGAGCAATCTTTGCATGTTTCCAATCGTAGCCAAAAATCACAATTGTGGTGTGAGCTATTCCTAAGCTGACTAGTTCACCCCTCTTAAATATCAGTCTACACATCTGTACATACATACATACATGTAGTGAAGAGAGCCTCTTCTTCGTTAATCTACAAGCAGGGTCGTCTGCTTGTCTAATGTCCATGCAACATGTGAATATAGCAGGTTCCCAATACATGGTCATGCACATGTGTATGTACTTATATCCGTGAAGCTTTGCATGGATTTGTTCACAGGGACTTGGCTGCTGATACATAATGCACATACAATATGTGTCCTGAAATCTTGGTGGGTGGCCTAGAACTTGAGAGTTCCTTGCTAGAGGTCCATTTGATATACAAGTAAGACATATAGCGTATTGCTACTCGGCCATTCTCTGCTAACGGGCTACCAATACAACTAATTATACTCATGCGAGCCAGCAAAGCCTCACCCTCTTCTAGGCACTGCTTTTTTTCATGGGCTAGCTCTCTTAGTTCGGGTGACCTGATATGTGAGCCGAGCCACCCTGACGGTAAATTTTTCAAATTTGTTACAGAAAAAGTACGCTCAGCTCACCACAAAACAAATCAACACCCACCAGTAGTGGTAGTAGTTGCTTGTCAGTTTTCGTCCTAGTGGATATTGAGGCGGGCTCAACGACGCCATGACGCAAATACAATCAGCACTACGCCATATATTTTGCCTTCTTTATTGCTGTGCATTATCCCAAGATATCTTAGTTTGCTATGGATGCATATGTCGGCGTCCACTTGTTTTTTTTTTTCTATTGATGGCTGGGAATCTGGCCGGCCTTCCCATTCTTTTTTTTAACTCCTCAGCATCCCTTTGGCAGGCGTGCTCGTTTCGGGATATCCTTCACAAAGGTAACTACGAGTACATTCTTAGGTATCTTCTTTTCATTTCATACTACTGCAAGAAAATCAAGGAAATATTTCAAATTATCGCTTTTATTCTTACTACTATGACTTAACTCCACTAAACTCGATGCTTTTTTTCATGTCGGTTGGTCTAGCCTATTCAGTTATTTCCTTCATCCATCCGTCAGTTCGTTTTATGTGTGTTTTCAACCATAGTTGAGCTTTTTGTGGCTTGTTACTGCTACTAGTGTTTGTTTATCTATATAGATTCGCTTATTTATATGCCATATCCTACCAGTACAACAATTGAATTGAAATGAGGCGCTGCTGGTACCATGTTCTATAACAATAAACAGTAAAAAAAACAATGTGTTGCTGCGACTTTGAATTGCTACATTTGGTTGCATTCTTTTTGGGCCAGTTCTACATATCACGAGAGGTGAAAAAAAAGGCAAACAAGCGCCGGCCGTTTTCTTCTAGCAAGGGTTTTCCATCGTTTCCATAATTCTACGAGGCGGTCTACTATCTGCCACTATTAACAGCACGCAAAAAATCAAGTAGCGTATCATAATTGTTCGAATTTGAATATGCATTATACATATGTGCAGCGCAAACCGGAGCGCTTATACTATTTGTGTCCTAACGTATCATTCGCTTTTTGACATGTTGCCGTGCGAATACAAAAGGTGGCTTACAATAAGTATCAGTATTTGCACTTTATATCTGCAGATGGGCAGGTGCATATAAGCCCGTTCTTAATCAACAAGTCAATATGTGCTTACCCGCCAAGATTTAGCGACGATAATTCATGTCAAGGCCGTCTTCACAAGCCCGCTGTATAGCCACTAGCATTTTACCTGATAAAAATGGCTCTGTACAACTAGAAATTATTATTTTTCTAGTCAACGTTCCAGAATGCAAGGGTAATCCTTTTGTCTGAGAATATTGTATAAAATTTTTGTAGCTGTCACTCTCCAACTTCGTATCTATCAATATGGAAAGATGTAGACCATTCGGTAACCCTTTTACATATGAACCCTATCTTTATAACATCTATATAGCAATATCAGTTTCATGATATTGCATGTGCACTATGCAAGTCATCACCGTGTTCTATATTTGTGTATCAATATCAGACACATTAGCGGAACACATCATATGTACTTACTAAAGCCCATGGGTGCAGCCTACTAGTACTATCTTAGAAGTCAGCAATCATTGAAAAAGATAGATACAATTATGGCTAATAAAAATATGTCACTCTTTGATGGTATTTTTTGACATTGATTTTGTAAGTCTGACCTCATATATATGTTTTTCCACTAGAGTCTAGTCTTACAACTACGTCTTAGCTCTAGTCCTAATCAAGTATTATCATATGTCATGCTCATCTGGCAACAAAAGCGGTCGTCTTTCGAGGGTCTTCATAAGGTTCAAGTGTAAATTGATTCAGATCCAATAAATGACTTTAGCCATTGATGGCAAAAATATAACGTAAAATAAGGGAGCCTAAAACTATAGAAAAACTTCAAGACACGGGATATACGTCAGGTACATGTACATACATGTTACTCCAATAGAATACTATTTACAACAGGAATGGTCTTTCGCGTGCCCCTTGAGAACTAGTTCTAGGAACACAACAGCATGTAGAAGCTCCCTCCAATGTACATATGTGTACATATTATGTATATTCATGAGCGAGTAAGATCAATACTACAAAGCTAATTATATTAGAGGATATTGCTCCTATGCGATGTTTAGCATTGAGTTTACCGCCATCACGCGTCAGGAATTCTCGTTACCAAGAAAGTTAGAATAGATATATGGTCAGTTACTCCATAAGAACTAGAACAGATATATCGTATAAAAACGGCATAAACATCACATGTCCTGATTTAGTGGCTATGACGATGATAGGCAGGCTTATACTTCACCCACTCGTCCGAAAAGGGGATTATGGCCAATAAGCAAAACTAGTTAGAAAAACAACGAGATGTATCTTAGTATGGAAATGGCAAAGAAAATGACGGTACAGATGAAATTATGATTAATCGTATGCTCACGTTCAAAGAAGAACCTTTGTATGTCCTGCTAGAATGTAACTTGTGACACAAAATTATGAACCAATTAACAGTCAACACAAACCTATAGGGTTAACTCCTGATTTAATTACAAGGCTCTACATGCTATAAGGCCTAACCCGGAAATGCCATATCCTGAACCCTGATCCAAGTCGGGCCTAGCCTGGCCTGATTGGTATTTCCTCTATGTGTTTATTATTTCGGGAAACAACATAGAGCAGTATTTGGCCTGTGAGATGTAAAGTTTTGCGCCTCGCAGAATGAAGAGACAAGGACAAGGATTTTATACTTGTCTGTTTGTTTAAGATAGGCTACTATCGTTTGTTGAAAAGATATGCGTTTACAAATACGATCTTCAACCTCTTGATTTTCGTTCTTTGGGTTGGTGTATTTACTGAGTTTTGAAGAGGCCTTCCGTTTTGAGAGCGATGGGCAAACTATAATACATACTATTCATTATAGATGCTAATTTTGGTAGTTATATCGTAACGGGGTTTCTTGTTTTCCTGCTTCTTATTTCTTCTTTCATGTTGTAACAAAAAGGTAAGCAAACAAACCCCCGAAGAAGCAAGTGAGCGATATTACTTCTTGAAGGGGACCAACATTATTTCATATTTGGAACCCAAGATTCATATATCTGTAGAATTCTAGTGGTGGAATAAGATAAACAAAGGGGACAGATGGGGTGTGTTTTAACAAGATTGGTGTGAAAAGCAAGGAATAAAGTCATGTTCCCATCTAGAACACTAGAAGTCAGAAATCAAATTACGATAGTTAATAATTTCATAAATACTCATGAAAAAGAAAAAAAAAGATGAAGGTAGCAAGGAAAAGAAAACATAAAACAATACCCTGGAACTGAATCCTGGGGTGTTACTATGATGAGCAAGCATTGCACAAAATAAAACATTAACTAGTACTCACCAATATTCAATATTATAATGCTAGTGTATTAGCATCACAAGCTTTCTTGAAATATAGAAGCAAAAAATGGATATTACTAGTTTCAACTTTGAAGAGCCCATGATTATCCCACCGACCATCTCATTTTATTCACTCGAAACGTCCAAGCACAATATAGTAAGTGAATTTTATTGCACGTTATTCCAGGTTTGAAACCCAAGACAGCAGAGTGGTTCATGGAAATGACCAAGCTATATCTCGGCCGCCCTAGGGTATTTGGTGTACCGAATTTACATTAACTCATCGTAATTTTATCTCTATCATGTATTTTTTTTCTCATCACTTAGATATGAAGAATACAGAGGAGAAAATATACAATATCCAAAA
>RHDR01000404.1:0-28653 GCA_009806295.1 Davidsoniella neocaledoniae
AGCAAGTAGAAACTAGTTAAAATTAGAACCAACTGATAGATGAACCTCATCATAAACTACCTTTTTCATATTCATACATGCGGAAAGAAAAAAACTTGGTTATGTTTTCTTTACCTTTGTCTACGGCTTACGACTACGTGCTTTGGATATATTACTTTCTACTAAGATTATATTCTTCAAGTGCGAAACGAATAGTAGTATCATATATATATATATATATATATATATTTTTTTTTAATTCATTAATCTTATGGAGCTATAGAGCTATGAAGATGTGATATCACATATATAACTAGGGGTTTATTTACACGCTACAACCTACTCAAAAAGAAAGTTGGCAAAATTCGATGTTAACTGGGCAAAAGACTTTAAAAACAGAGAATTAGCTTGCTAATGACAAGATGCTAGCTATCCTTGTAAATATGTGACTATACGACAAGATATTTAGTATAGACAAACAAGTTGTACGTATGTATATGAGAATGTATATGTAAAGTCGTTGTGTACAGTTCATATAAATAGTTATTTGTTATCGAACTTGAAGTAGGCCATTCTTGGAGAAATATGGGAAAAACAGGCAATAATATGATCTGTACAATTTTATTCCTATTCCTATTCAATATCTTACTTCGAGTCGTGCAATTCTGTCTTGCTAAGCAGGCTAAACAGAAGGTTTTGCCTAAGATTCCCCCAATCGTCGATTCTTAGTGCGTAAAAGATGCCCCACTAGAAGCTTTGCTCTGAATGTTTTTTCTGAGGGCGGGCCAGCGCCTTTGCCGTCCTTTACCAAACTTTGTACCAAATTTGGTAAAGCCTGGCTTCTTGGGTTGGCTAGGTTTATCGCCGATGTGGACAGGGATATTTTTTCCAAGTAACCAAAAAAAAAAGTTCAACAAGAAAGTTTCGAACCGGCCAAAAAAATTCTTGAATGTAGTTTTCCAGTTCACCTCTTCTCACAAATAAGCTTCACTTGTGACATCTTCTAACAAACAAATCGATACTCTCGCAATATACTGTCTATATATTAACTATTTATATTTGTACATACTCCTAAGGGGACTCTCTTTATTACTTCTTACTATCACGAAATCCTGTTTATCAAATAATACCTTTGTCCTTTCATCTATACCACCCCACGTTGCTACCCCAACTCCGTCACAATGTCCTCCTCCGACCAAGAGAACACTAGAAAGCGCCCTCGTAAGTAATTTGATATCCGAATGTCGAGACGTGAAAAAGAGGATCATGGCTTTGGCATATATCTATCCTTCAAAACTATCATATACAAAATGTGATCTTTTCTGGAGAATCACATGATGCAAGGTTGAATACCTGCTTATATCTATGCTTGGATATTGCACACGCGAACCATAATGTACTACAGAATCGGTAGTTACGTTGGATCCAGTTCTTTACCGAGGACCATGATATCTATGCAATATCATTATGGCACATCGAGATGGCATCAACTACAGAATTTTTAGGCTAACTACCGCTACATGTACTCGATTTCTAACATTACTTCATCATGCCAGGCACTCAGTCCCTCCCTCCTCCGCCTCTACCCAAGTTTGTTGCCGAGCAGCACACGCCTATTCCTGCTAGTGACAAAGACACCAAGCGTTTGATCGTTGTGTTGGCCAATGCCAGCCTCGAGACCTACAAGGCGGCACATGCTGTGTCCCGGAGCGGTGTGCAAAGAGATGAGAAGTACTCTCTACTTAACAGCGATGAACACATCGGTGTCATGCGCAAGATGAACCGTGACATCAGTGATGCTCGTCCTGACATCACTCACCAGGTTAGTGTTTCCGCAAATACATGTCTCGGACACACGCTAACAGTTGACTTTTTTTTAATGCACAGTGCCTCCTCACTCTTCTCGATTCCCCGATCAACAAAGCTGGAAAGCTTCAGATTTACATCCACACTGCCAAGGGCGTCCTCATCGAGGTTTCACCTACCGTCCGTATTCCCAGAACCTTCAAGCGTTTTGCCGGTCTGATGGTCCAACTGCTTCACAGACTTTCGATCCGCTCTACCAACTCACAGGAGAAGCTTCTGCGTGTCATCCAAAACCCTATCACCGACCATCTGCCCCCCAACTGCCGCAAGGTCACTCTGTCTTTCGATTCCGAGGTTGTACACGTTCGTGACTACATCGAGTCTCTGGACCCTGCTGAGAGTTGCTGTGTCTTTGTTGGTGCTATGGCTAAGGGTGCCGATGACTTCGCTGATGCTTGGGTCGACGAGAAGATCTCCATTAGCAACTACAGTTTGTCGGCAAGTGTTGCTTGCAGTAAGTTCTGCCATGCTGCCGAAGACGCCTGGAAGATTCTATAAAACACCAACGACAGTGCCAGCTCACTTCTCTAACCCGGTCATCCCAAGGGTATAAAGCCCTCGATATGACTGGCCCTTCACGACGCACTATACTGGCGACGACCGCCATGCAGAATTGCACACTTCTGTTTCACTACCTTAGTTTCACAGGCTTGAACAGTGACAGTTTAACTGAGATAGTATCAAACACCATCTGGACAATTCAGTTTGTGTGTTGTCTGATGTCAAGTATATCCGTCAGTGTTTCGGCTGAGGAGAAAATTTCAAGATCAATGACGAAACTAGTGTTGTATCAACTCCAGTACTACTGTATAATTGAGACATCGTACTAGTAAGTCTAGAGACATACCTAGCTTTTGTTTATCGTCTGAAGAGCGTTAAAAGGCCTTATTGGTGTTGATTATGGTGGTGGTGGAAGTTTATGATGAGAAAAGATGGGAGCAAGTCTCGACAAATTACATCGAGACTTTATCCGCATATCGAGCCTATTACAATGGGTGTCCTTCTCTGGCAACAGCCAGGGCACCTTCTTTTTCATTTTTTTTGCACATTTTTTGCACATTGTCTTTCAGTTGAATTTTTACTTCGCCTCTTACTTCAAGCTTCTGATGGATGGTCAGTCGACAAAGCCTAGACTTAGTCTAGCTGGCAATGTCTGCACTGCATGATCTTGGTGGTTGTCTTGTTGTATTTTGCAACTTTGTTTTTTCTGTTCACTCCTCCTTGGCTCTTGGTAGGCATCATCAGCGTGCGGATCGCTACATTACCAGAGAAAAGCCACAGGACTGGCATCTCGGTCCTCATACAACATTGCTGGAATTCGAGGTGTTGTTTCTGGGAAACTTGGAGTTACCTGTATTTGCCTACGCTATCGCTGTTTTTCACAACCAAAACATGGGGCGTTCAACAACGGGTCCAAGACGCTTTTCGTCGTCTTTGGTATGATATTTCAACATATATCATACTTTTCTTCTCTCCCTCTCTAAAATTCTCGTTAACCCAAACAATCGCCCCTTATTATCCTCTATCTCTTTTTTACCTTTTTTACTTCGCTTGATATTTTCAATCCTCCAAAAAACCCACAAAACAAAAGAACATACACCACTATGCCCAGCGGTCCCCCGAGGCGACCCGTGCTTACCCATCGTATAACTTGGTTGCTATGATTAGCCGTGGTCATATTCAATAACATTGCAAACATGCTCTGATATCTGGATCACGCAACGGACCGATCTTTCGCCCTATAATCTACATCTTTGGAAGCAGTCAAGCGGTATGCCTGGACAACAAAAGATCGGCCTGCGGCGATCTCACAGCGGGAATAGCCTTTCATAGGCACCCCAGAAACATCTACAGATGGTGTTCCTGCGGGTCCTATAAGAGATAGAGAATAGCATGCATCAATGAGCTCTAAGCATGGTTTCCCGAGAGCCTTGTGTTGCTCCATATATATTTTAATTAATGTAGATACATATATTCCAGCTAAAACTACAAATGCATCTGCACATACATGCCCCTGACTTTGTGATCAACATGTGCATTAGATATAATGTGGCAAGAAGCCTCACGCCACTTAAGTAGAAAAAGAGTCCCAGGAAATTAGGTAATTTATATCCACCATCTGATAAATACTCCATTATAGAGTTTTATTGTTTGATAGAAGTCGATCAAGTTCCGTTAGGATGACAGTCTAATGCAGTATAATGGTCCTCTCGGTTGCTTCCTATGAAGCATGGAGCATGGAGCAGGAAAAGAGCAGAGACTCAGGACTCGGGATGGAGTAGGTGGAAGTCTATTTAAGGCCCTGGGTAATGCGTCTACATTACAATGGCTATTGTACATGTATCTGTAGTTACACTTAGTATAGTATAGCCAAGTCAAGTTTCTCGCGGTTAGTTTCCGACTTAATTGCGGGTACAGGGACAAAGTGAGGTTGGATGTGGGCCCGGTAGACTGTGAAGCCACAACTGATTTACGGGGCCGGGATTCATCAGCAAAGACGATAATATACTAATAGAGACGTATCAATGCTGGCGCTGTAAGAAAGGCGGTCAACAGAAAGAGAGAACAGACGGAGTCTAGACGACGATGAGGATGATAGTTTTGTTGTTATTTACTATACAAGCTTAGGATAAATAGATAGAGAGTACTCTCTGATTGCAAGCAGATGCCTATGTCAGCCCAATGTTTACATGAAGCAGCAGTGTTGATCGAGTCAATCAATATTTGTATATTTGGGAGCCCTAATACTGCGCCTCGAATGCGGAGTTGCTGGCATGATATTGTTGTCCATTACCTCGATCCTTCGATTTGTTGTGGTAATAACTTGGAAAAATGAAAATGACGATTATTTCTCAAGTCAAGGCTACTTATTTGATTATGTTGGTTAGGCTGGCTAGGCGAAGAAGTCCGTTACAAAATATCTACTAGCCGATATTCCAGCCTTTCATGCTCTGTTTTGCCGTTTTAATCTCGTTACTAAACGGGGCGATTGCCAGATTCTAGAGTAAGCAAGCTAGAGAGTTTGTAAGTATTAGCTATCACTTCGTCTATGTTAGTCTCATCCATCGTGACTATCGCAGCAACAACAGCAGCAGCTATTATAAGCACGCTTCAGTAGTCTCGACTGTAACTGGTAGCTGAAGCATCTCCTAGCTTATATATGCAACTAGAGGCAAGATTTTTCGCCAATATGCAAGCAGGCGGGGGAGGGTTGCGATCCGAAGTATCCTTGGGACTCTAGGTGAGGCGGGCTAAGTAAAACCAACACATATTCTTTGCGTTGAGAGTTCTTGAGTATTTTGCCATCGTTGAGATATTGCTCTTTACTATTCATCGATGAAAGCAAGAACGAAAAAGCAGGCTAAGAAGCTCTTGTAACAACTGGCTGTTGAATATCATTGATATATACACAATGCTTAAATTTGTCTATAATCTCATAGAGATGGGTTAATATATGCATACTTCCAACATTTTAGCTACATATGTACCTATCATTGCTTTGTACTATGCATGTAACACTATGTAGTTGTATGAACAAGCATTAACACACTAAAGGAAGCTGCCAACACATCGCGGCCCAATATTCATTACATCTGTAAGTACGATCTAAACATTTACGACAAGGGGCATAGTATAGATAATACATATAGAGAAAACTACATGGATTAGGGGGCCAATAGGCGGCTACAAAGAGACCCGTTACATTATAGTGTGCCGCCGAGGGTAGCAACAATGCCATTCAACCAACTAGTGGCCGCCCTAATGCATACTACCAGTATTATTGCTAGTATCATTATACTGGTATTAATACTGCTACTATTGCCGAAAGTATCGCCTTATGTCGTCTTGACGTGCATAGATGTTCACAAACCAACGTGAATGGATGGATATCGACTATTTTATGAGCCCGCTTGCAAATATCTATTTGTGAACAGCCAAAGCTGTCGATACGAGCACCCAGAAACTCGATAACCATGGGGCAGTCATCTGATATGGTTGCTTCTTACATTTTGGAGACTGGCTGTAGTTTATCGACTTCGTGACTGTATCTCTCTAGCCTATGACCTCCTGCTCCAAATATGGTACCTACATGTATATGTATGTATTACTGCATTACACACCCTCAGAGATAGACTGACGATATATGATGAAATTCTGGCGATGTAGACACGGCGAGCCTTGTACCATGTGCTTATATCGCAGCCAAAATGATGATAGCTGACTTTCTCTCAGGCGCTTTCCGCCACGCCCGCCTGACCTCGCTTGCTGGCAGCCAACACGTCGCAACCAAACAAAACTGAACTGGTTGAGCAAAGCCAATCAGGCACCTCTTCGGATGATCTGGACTGTGAGAAAAATCATGTGCATAATAGGTAAGTTTTGGTTGCGTAGTGTCCGTTAGGCTAAGTACGAGGTGAGGAACGGAACACGGGGTTATGTCGTCGGCCTAACGTGGTCGGCCCAATTTGTAGGGGGCGTTTACATACAACGGTGTAGTATGTGTAGATACTGTTAGCATTGATATTGACGGTGGTGTGGTAAGTTCAAGTATATCTGTATAGCGGCCCATCACTATCACACCTTCCATCGTCTGTTGGAGGGCTACATAGTTGTATGTAAGCGAACGCCTCGTCACATCACCTTTCTCCGGTGGCTGTCGACAGAGAACTAGGAAAGAAAGCCTATTTGGACTGCTTTCGACATGGTCTGCAGCTAGTTAGTACAACTAAGAAAGTATGCATAGCATTGCCTTTTACTCGCCCTGGGTTTACCCGGATCCACGGCCCGCTGGCCTCGATAGACGGACGGGCTAGTTCGGTGGCCTAATGATAGGACACGAGAGCTCCAGATGCCCCATGGATAGAAGGTCCGGTTTCTTTTTAGGCCACATAGCGTTCGCCTCGACAAACGGCAAGAATTAAACTAGCTAGTCCGCCTTGTTTCGTTATATATGTAGTTGTAGCTATTTTCACACCAGCTTGAGATGTTGCTACTGGCTGCCCAATCCAGCAGATGATATTCTTAGAGTCTTTAGTTATAGATTCCAGACTCTAGCAGCGTACCGGGGCATCCAGTCCTGCATGAAATATGGACAAAAAAGCTTTGTCTAGACGTTCAAGTACCATGAATACACGTGCATTGTATGCATTGCATTCAATATTGGCAGATTTCATCGTGTAGCCAGCCATTGTGGGACTATATATGGCCACAATGGCAATATTCGTAGTATTAGATATAGATTATAGATATAGATATAACTAGTTAGTTATGTACGACTATAATTAATACAAGTGATCGTAGTGGTGTGAGCAGCCGATGGGTGGATATCATTCCGTCTCTAAAAAGACAGAGTATAGAAAAGAATATAGCGTACCACCCACTAAGCCAGCCCAGTAAAGCTCGGCATGGAACAGTGGCTCAGAACAGTATAATCCGTACAGCCCAGCCATCCCGGCCCTATAGACCATAAACTAAAAACCACGCTAGATGCTAAATTGCTGCTCTATGCATGGCTACCAAGTTGGTCTGTGCATTTTTACTTCGCCTGCTTTTTTGAATGCTGCCAGTATCTTAATTGTAGGTTCCCTCTTCATCGTATTTTTATTCGTACTGAAGAATAATAGCTTGTTTCCCTTATTCAGTACAGGGTAGTACTAAGCGCTGTTACTTAACTAACACAGCTTACCATTATTGTTTTAGTAAGTCTTTTGGCCGTTCTATAGCAGAAGCATTAACAAACTTGACAAGCTCTCCCCTTTTCTTGGTTTTACTCTTAACGGTCAGTAGCAGCCAGATTTCACAATATCTACTACAACTACATACACTGCTGTTCGTCTCTCTTTCTCTTCTTCTTTTTGTTCCTCTCGCCTCTGTTGCTGCATCCGCTTTCTTTAGCGAATCTGTGTCTACATTTTCATTGCTTTTTTTTAATTCCTGAATATCATCCTTTGTTAGTGTCCGCAACTGCACTTCTACTAGAAACACTGGCGGGGTGTATCTTGCGTCTTCCAAAGCTAAACGCCCTTCCATCCATTGGGCCCCTCCCCCTTCATCCTATTCCAAATCAGGCCAACTCAGATCCCAAGTCCATCGTGGTCTTGTTAGTTGAGCAGCTATAAATATATAGCAGCCGGTCTGTCGCCCACCATGATTCCCGTAATCCAAGTATCAAACTTACCCTCAGCTACCTCGTTTTATGCCAACGTACTACAGCCCCTCGGCTTCAAGTTCGTCTCTTCTGTTCCAAACACCAAGCACACTTCCGGTCACTCAAGAAGTAGCTCAAGGAGTAGCGTCAGCTCTAGAAGCAGCTCCAAGACACACTCAAAGTCTGACAAGAAGTCTGATAAGAAATCTTCATCCTCGTCAAAGCTATCGGTATCGACAGGGCCCTCTGTTTCCTTTGGTATCGCATCCACCCCCCTCATCGAACTACGCCAGCTTCCTCCAGGAACCCCCATCAGCCACGGCCATCTTGTCATTGCTTCTCTCTCGGAAGCTGCCATTTCTGAATTCCACGAGCGTTCCGCCAAGGCGCATAGTAGCTCAGTAATGTCAGGCTCTACCGTCTCTCGCTCCCGGGCTCAAGTCCCCGATCTGGATGGCAACAAGCTAGAGGTCGTCTACCAGCCCAATGCCTCCCAATCACAAAACTCTCGCATCCTGAACTGGAATATGGATGTCGCCAAGTCGACTGTCGGCTCTAGTTCCGGTAGATCTGATCGTCACAACTCAGCTGCTGCCGCCGTCCCCAGATCAAGCGGCTCACACAAATCCAAGAGCCACAAATCTCCTGTCGAAGAGGATGATGGTCCTACTCTTCTCAGCAGTGCCGGCGCCGCCATGTTCGGTATTGTTGGTGTTGCTGCCGGTGCTGCTCTTGCCTTCAGCATGATGAACAACGCCAAAGAACAAGCTAAATCCAAAGAAAAGAAGCTTGAAGACCCCATTCCCGGTGTTTCCCAGGCCACAGCTCCCCCGAAAAAGCTCCAACGGTCATCTTCAACAAAGGTGTATTCTACGCAGCCCAAGTCTTCGTCAACTACCAAGAGTAAGTACGGTCCGTCCGCATCTCGGTCCCGTGATGACGCGGACTGCACTCTTCGTTATGTCAAAGCTCCTAGCACGGTCTTCAGTCGCACTCGCACCCACAGCGAGGCATCAACTTCACGCAAACCTCTTATGATCACTGACGCAGCACAAAATCCCTTTTCTATCGGTGGTCACAAAAGCTCCCGCGCTGCTCCTAACTCATCCGGAGCTAGTGATTTTCAGACTGTTGCTGATGCCAGCCAAAAGTATGGCACCCAGCGAACTCAAACAGCCGCAGACTTCCACAATTTGTTGTCTTCGTCCAAGAAGAACGTGGGGGTTGCCGATGACTTTTGCACAGTGGCCGATGCCTCTCACAAGTATGGCGGTGGCCAAAAATTTGGCCCAGTCCAAGGCTATTGCGGTATACCAGAATATGGTATAGCGCCTACTCCAGCCGCACATGTCAGCTCTAGGTCTAAGAACCGCGATGATGACTTTGAGACGGTAGCCGATGCATCTCAAAAGTATGGCAGAGGTAACGGCGTTCCAGACTATGAGAAAATGGCCGCTGCAGCCGGTTATCTCGGCTCTAAGAGCAAGAACCGCGATGATGACTTTGAGACCGTGGCCGATGCCTCTCAGAAATACGGCAAAGGTAATGGTGTCCCAAACTATGAGAAGATGGCCGCCGCTGCTGGCTACTCCAAATCCAAGCACCGAGGTGACGACTTCGAGACTGTTGCAGATGCTAGTCAGCGATATGGATCTGGCCGGTCAACTGACAGATGGGACGACCGTGGTGCTAAAGCCACCCCCGCATACGACAAAGGCGGCTTTGTTGATGACTTTGTAACCGTTATTGAGGAGGGCGATCGTCCTCTGATGACTGGTATCGAAATCCCTGATGACTTCGTGACTGTCGTTGCCGATGATGCCAGATTTGGCGGAGACTCCAGAGGCCAATCTAGAAACTTTGGTAACGGCGGTATTCACATCGATGCCGGCCCAACTGATTGGCGCACTCTGATCGACGAAGACTATGATGCCAACTCCGGATCAGAAAGCAACTCATCGGGCTCACGGCGCCACGGCCCGCCTCGGGCTGGAAAGACTGCCAAAGTCCCTATGCGCAAAGGCAACAGCAGATCGTCGAGCGGATCCTCAAAGAGATACTCCAGCAGAGCTCCCAGTGTTGCTCCCTCAACGACGTCCATGAGCAGCAAACTTACGTCTCGCCCGCCGCCTAGCGACTTCCACATGTCCGACACAGAGACCGTCTCGCCTTTCGATAGCATCAGCCAGGTTGGTCGGTAGACACCGCTATAACTTATTGTCTGTCCGACATACGAACATTATTTGTCAATGATATTTTTTATTTCGATTTTTCAGTTTTTGTTGGAGTTTGTTTATCAAGTTTGGTTTCGTTTGGGTTGTCACACCCTAACTTCATGGTTGCATTTTAAACGTTGTGTTCTGTTAGTAACTACTAGTCTCATGTATAGTCAATGAACTATCACATTATACATATATATTTATATGGGGTAGTATCCCCGAGGAGTCTTAACATAGAAATTGCCAAATACCAGTTGCTGTTCTTCATAACATATATTAGTGGTAATTTCCACGTAGAAAAACTATACTACCACTTAAATATACATTTATAATAGTATAGAAATGACACTTTATAAAAAAGTATCGTGACAATTATCTACTGAGTCGTCCTTGTTTTATGACACCTTTTCAACCCTAGCATCGAAAATGACTTTAATCACACAGATTGCCCCACCCCGATCTTCGGTCCTCCACAGATTAGTATTAGCACCGCTATAACTGATTATTACTGTTCGCCACCAAGGCTCCCAAGCACAGCATGCAAACAAGGCCTTGTCAAAAAAGTAAATAGTACAGGCTAGCAAGGCATTTGAGTATCATTTAAGTGTGAGTCTTCAAATCAGAGTGGGAACTAAACTGTAATCTTCCTACTGAGCTTAGAAACTGGCTTACTGAACGCATCGGTCTCCCCCGGGTCCTCCTGTCATTATTATTATTATTAAAATCCACAATCTGCTAGAAGGCTAGTAGTACGTGCTTTCATTTGAGTTGAATTTCAAGCTTGTGACTGAGCCCTTTTTTTTCGAAACAACAATAACAACAGCGGCATCTGTTAACTACTAACATCACCAACTTCACAGTAGTCTATTTTAAATTCTGCTTGCCATCAGTATTCTTTCGCCATGCCAACCTTTGATCTAGGTGCGCCTATTCCTGACACTAAACATGTGAGTAACTCAGATGAATTCGCTCTCCTTAACATCATTGCTAATCTAATATTGTATGCTGTTAGGCCGTGAGTGTGTCACTGCCAACATGGGCATCCAATGTCGGCTATGAGGAGGGCCAAAGCTGGGTTGTTTCCAAGATGAACACCGGCTATCCTCGGTGTGTATTTGAATCTCTTCAAACAAGATCGTCTTTATAAAACTAACCAAGTTGTCCAGATTCTTCATCCATAAGAGCATTGCTGCCTTAGCAGAGGACATTGTCAAGCAGTATGGCTCAGCCGGCCAAACAGCCATGCTGTTTCCCAAGCACGCGCCCGCTCAAAGATGCCTAGAGTTTGTGAACAGCATCAGCCCTACGGCTTTTAGTTCGTCTTCTCTGTATATAGTCGACTTGATTGTCGACACCAAGTCTGTATCTCCGTCTTTAGCACGCCTCGATCCAGCCATCTCGGCTGTCATCATGGACCAGGAGGTATGGCATTTTGCCAAGCAGTATTGGCAGCATTCCGGAGATGGTATTTCAAGCCGTCGTGCTGATTTCTCTCATGCCTTGCTCAAAGAAGGCCTCCTCAAGACTACTTCCTCTGTTTCTACTTCTGCCCCCATTGTTTCACCTGCTACTACTACAGCTACTTCGGCAGTCGTCCAAGGCCCAGCTTCGGTTCAAGCTACTCCCGTTTCATGCCGCGGTCCTAGACGCTACCAGAGACGCCAGGCTTCTGTTGACCACACGGGTCCCAAATCTCCCATCTCCGGAAACTCCTCCCCTAAATCCCCCGTTGACGAGAGCGACCAAGCCGTTGAAAGCTTCCACTTTCTCGAGGAGCGTTTTGGCCGTAATCTAGACCTGTCCATGGTACCGCGTGCTCGTTCTGCCATTCGTCGGCGTATTGCCGGTGCTGCTTCCGAAGTTGCTTCATCTGAGCCTGGTCTTGTGCACGACAATATCCGTGGTGTTAAGAACCTTCACGAGAACGACGTGTATCTGTTTCCCTGTGGTATGAACGCCATCTACAACGTCCATCGGGCTCTTCTTGCCGCCGTCGGCCCCCTCAAAAGTGTCAACCTGGGCTTCCCCTACGTCGATACCCTAAAGATTCTACAGAAGTTTGGTCCTGGGTGCCAATTCTACGGCCATGCTTCTAATGAAGAACTGGATGATCTTCAACGCCGCTTGGAAGGTGGAGAGAAGTTCTTGGCTCTGTTCTGTGAGTTCCCTGGTAATCCTCTGCTCACTTGCCCTGATCTCAAAAGAATCCGGTCTCTGGCAGACCAATACAAGTTTACCATTGTCATCGATGAAACTATCGGCACCTTTGCCAACATGGACGTACTCAAGTTCGCAGATGTTGTCGTCAGCAGTCTAACCAAGATTTTCTCTGGCGAGTCCAACGTCATGGGTGGTAGTGCTATCTTGAACCCCAACTCACCTCTATATAGCACAATCAAGACTACTATGGACTCGCAGTTCGAAGATACATACTGGCCTGAAGATATCATCTTCATGGAACGCAACAGCAGAGACTACCGCTCCCGCATTGACAGAACCAACGTCAACTCTCTTGCGATATACAATGTTCTCCGCAAGAATCCACTCATCAAAGACGTTTTCTACCCCAAGTACAACGAGTCCAAGGACAACTACGAAGTCTGCCGTCTTCCTGGTGGTGGCTATGGTAGTTTGCTATCACTAGTATTCTACGACAGAACCAAAGCCATGAAGTTTTACGACCATCTCAACACCGCAAAGGGGCCTAGTCTAGGCACCAACTTCACATTGACCTCGCCATATGCTCTGCTAGCCCACTACCAAGAGTTAGATTGGGCCTCTGGCTATGGAGTTGACCCTGATCTTATCCGTGTCAGTGTTGGTCTCGAGAAAACCGAAGAATTAGTGCGTGTTTTCCAGGAAGCGCTTGATGTTGCAGCTCAGAACTAATGAAAACAATTCACAATTCACGTCCATTCAACATGTGTCAATTTATATATATTTCGAACTATCAAGTTATAACTCATCTTACAGAGGAAAAGAAGATGCATTTCAATAAAATATTTTATGTTGGAAAAGATATATTAAGTATGCTAGAGATAGTAAAGCGTTTGTGTAGTTGTGTATGAGAAATAAGGCGGCACTGGGTATCATTATGTGTAGTGAATTGTGTATGAAGTGAACAAAAAAGAAAGATAAGACAGGAATGCATAAGATGCAGTTACATGACTATGCAGGATATCCGCTTGTAGTTGGGGCCATAGAGCTCTATTCCTGCTTCCTGATCATCTGATACCGCCTTTTCCTTGATTTCTTTTCTAAAGTTCTTCTTAAGGAACTTTTCAAGGTCAGTATCCAGGTTGTCACACGACGCCGAATCAACAGTGTCCGCCCGACATAATGGACAAGAATCATGACGCTTCTGCATTTTGACCACACAGCGGATGCAATATACGTGGCTACAGGAGAGACGTACGGCACGCCACGTGATTGCAAAGCAGACTGGGCATAGATAGTCGTCTATCTGTGGTACAAGTGAGACTATCTGGTTCGAGATGGCAGCACACATGTCCTTGGCGATAGAGCCAGACATGATGCGTGTAGAATCGATAGATTGAGGGAACACCTTTGATATACCAAAGGAAGTGCGCTTGTCAAACTTCTTCAGAATTTTAGTGATAGCCATACGGTTGATCTCTTGAAACTGAAGGTTCTTGAGTATAGTGGCGTTGAGTTGCATAAAACGCCCAAAGGCCTCGCGGCTCTGAGGTCTCGTGAAACTGCTTTCGAGCTGTTGCTTCTTCGCCTCGTTTTGGAACCATTGAAGTTTCTGAAGAGCTTCTGAGCTCTTTCTTGTGCCGCGAGATGTTTCACGAGTAGAGAAAAAGACCTCGGCTTCGAGATATAGTTGGAAGACCTGGCGCCATTTATTGACGTCTGTCCGAGAGAATCGTGAGGGGCGCGAAACCATAGCCACGATATCTTTCAGCGAATCGATCTCGGTGGACAGAGTCTTCTCTTCCTTGGCTTGGATTTTCTCTAGACCGCTAACATCCTTCTGAAGCATTGCGAAGAACTGTGCATCAAAACGTAGAGGAACTTGGATGACATCCGGGCTGGATTCGCTTCTGTCTTGAGAGATGATGCTCTTGTTCGAGGAGTCATGCTTGCTATCATCGTCGCTCCTCGAGGGTGAAGAGGATCTAGATGATTCGGCATCGGAGTTGGAGACACCTTGCTGTTTCTCAATGACACGCTGGATGACTTTTCTAGACGCAGAAGTCAAAGTTGCGTCGACAGGCGTACCATCTTGAACGCGGACCAAGATGTTAAGCTTCGGCTTCAGAGCATGTACTTCGGACTCTATTTCCAGTGTCAGCAATGGCATACAGTATATATAGTGTTACTGGAGCTTGAAATCATACCTTCTTCGAGATAATACTTCAACTTCACATCTGACGTAGCAGAAGATGACACCAGCTCCTGCACAGTATCAGGATCAAGGCCTAGATCACGCAACTCATTAATGATTTTCTTAAGGCATTTTTTGAGCTGACTGTACGGAATTGCGTGTTCAACCCAATGCGGCGGAAAGCCTAGACGCGCAGTAAAAAGTGGGGGATTAGCTCTAGTCCACCATATATCAATGTCATATAGTAATGGATGGTATGCGAGTAAGATAGAGTTCGACAATGTCAACCGGCGCATGCAACGTCTGCAAGTCTGCAGATCACATGGCAGAAAAGGATCATCATGTCTGAGCCGATGACAACGTTGACGTTGATCCAAGACAAACAAACAAGCGTAGTTTCGCCAAGGAGGATAGGGCACAGACTATGAAATGATAATCATACTGGGTGACAATCATACTGAGTGACAATCACTTACCTTCGCGCTGCAGGGCTTCTTTGAAATCATGGCCGAACTTCATGGCGGAGCGGAACTGATAGGTATCGGATATATAGAGATTAGGGCTAAAGACATAGATGCAACGAACCAGGCATTTTCTATAGCGAGCGAGCCATGGTCTATTGATATATGAAGACAAGCGAGGAAAATAAAAGAAAAAAAGCAAAAGAGGAGACAAAGATTAACAGGAACCAGGGAAATTAGCAGTACAAGTTATACTAATATATAGCAAAGCTCTGGCGATGGCCCCAACTAGCTCAAAAGTAGGCCTAGATACAAGCGCTAAAGGGGAGAAAAGATATTATATGTATTTGTATCTGTATATCGAGCCATTAAAAGCTTCAAAGGGGTGGAGAGTAGGCAGGTAAAAAAAAAATAAAAAAAGTAAAAAAAAGAGAAAAAAAAGAGTCATTTATTTTCTGGCAATGAATGATCGATGTACCTTGCAAGTACCTCCCTACGCTCAAAGTTCTAGAACATGGGCGTTAGTGTGAATTTTCTGAATTTTCTATTGCCTGAAGTGGCAAACCGCAAGCGCTCAGATACAGTTGCGGTACAATGTATAGTGAATATTTCAGCAATAATGCCGAGTTACTAGTAGTATTTTATAGAGGTACAAACATATGTATCTATCTGTATACCTATTAAGACACAGGCTAGAGAGGCCTCTATGTCGAATCTTCTTCGGCATTTCCTTTTCACAAGCCAAGACTTTCATTCTGGAAATTAATCTAAAAAATTAATAATAAAAAAGTACTCGGCCAGAGTCAGAAAAAAAAGAAAATATGAGTCGATCTGACATCAACTTGAGAACAAAAAGAAAAAAATGGGTGGTTTTCTACTATGTATTTATGCACAAATAGCCAGCCAAATCAATTAACAGAAGGAGTTGTTTCCCCTACTAGAAAGCGCATGTCAGAATTTTTGATATTTAGATTCCACACTTTCTTATAGCCAAATTAGAGCTACCTTCCTATCGCATCATTAAACAGAGCGCCTCAAAACTTATACGGCCTTGAGGCTTCATATCGAGGGTTTTCATAGCCCAGTTTAATCTATATCTTGTATTGTCCTCACTAGTCAGGCCTCGTATTAATAAGTGGCATCAATTTCGTCATGGGTGCTCAGCAATCAACCAGCAATTCTGGCAGTGGTGATTCTGGAGCTCAAGCGCCCACCAAGACCTGCTACTATGAACTAATAGGCATTGAACAGTCTGCCACAGAAGACGAGTAAGGCGCAATGGCCTCCTTGTAGGCCTTGTAGGTGGAGTAATCACTACTAACCAGTTTCATCTTATGCAGAATCAAAAAGGCCTACAGACGACAGGCGCTCAAGCACCATCCCGACAAGAACCCCGACAATATCGAAGCCGCGACGCAAAGTTTGCCGAGATCCAGACAGCGTATGAGATCTTATCAGATCCCCAGGAGCGCAGCTGGTATGACTCGCATCGCACGTCCATTCTCAACGGATCCGATCCCGACAATGTCGGCGCCGCGACGGCCGAGTTCCGCAATGTTCGTATGACACCCACAGACGAGATTCTTGCGCTCGTCAGTCGCTTCAACAACAGTGTCCGCTTCACAGACGAGAAGACTGGCTTCTACGGCTATTTGAATGCTACATTTATCCAGCTAGTGGACGAAGAGCTCGCAGTTCTCGATCCTCTCGAGTCCACGCCCGTACATTATCCAACATTCGGCACTTCCAACAGTGACTACGACTCCGAAGTCCGGCAGTTCTATGCCGAGTGGCTCAACTTCTCAACCCAAAAGTCATTCGCGTGGGTCGAGAAGTATCGTTTGCAGAGGCTCCTGATAGACGAGTACGTCGCTACATGGAGAAGGAGAACCAAAAGGTTCGACAGGACGCTATTCGGGAATACAACGAGGCTGTCCGCTTCCTTGTTTCGTTTGCTCGGAAACGTGATCCGCGATATAAAGCAAACTTGCAGACTGATGCCGAGCGTCAACAATCACTCAAAAACGCATCAGCCGCACAAGCCGCTCGTTCTCGTGCAGCAAACCAAGAGAAAATCGGAAACTTCTCCCTGCCAGACTGGGCTCAGTCCAACGAGCTTGATAACCATAGCGGCACCTTGGAGGAGGAAGAGGAAGAAGAGCAGATCGTACATGAAATCGAATGTGTGGTTTGCGACAAGACCTTCAAGAGTGAGAAGCAGTTCGAGGCTCACGAGAAGAGTAAAAAGCATATCAAAGCTGTTTATCAACTCAGACAAGAATTGCTCCGAGAGGAAAAGAAACATGGTTTAAATAAGAAGAATACCAAAGCCCAGAGCCCGCTAGTTAACGAAGATGAAACCACATCTCAGCCTGCTGTAGTACAACAAGACGGCGATACAGAACCTCTAGTAGATAGTATATCAAGCGTCCAGCTCGAAGATTCAACTGAACAGGTTCCCTTAACTGAACTCGAATCAACGGGCCCAACACCTATAACACCAGGAAATGAGAGTATCGAGAAAGTCGTTCCAGATACTGATTCTTCTAACACCGTCGATACCCCGTCACTTGAACCGACATCACCAACTCCGCCTAAAATAGGCAAAGCCAAGGCAAAACGTCTCAAGAAACTTGCCCGCGACGAAAAGAAGTCTCAAGATAGCCAAATATCTGTAAGTTTAATTTCTGTCTAATTAATACCAAGTAGCTAGGCTAATCTATAACACTATCAAATGCACGCTGGCTCGATAGTGTCAAGTCTGTAATGAAATCTTTGATTCCCATACTAGACTTTTTGCGCATATCAAAGAACTTGGACATGCAGTTCCAATATCGGAGTCACAATCCTCACGCAAGACGAAAGGTAAAAGAAAATAAACGACTAGTTTTTAGTCTCATTAAAAGTAAAATATATGTACATATATGACTATTAGAAGTATAAAAAAAAAAGGTTCATAACCCATAGTGATAGTTGCAATCTCATTACTACAGCCACAAAACTAAAAACATAGAGGGAAAAATGGTATGAATATGTGTTGACATTATACTATAAAGATAAGTCTCAACTACAACTATCACGATGTGGCCAATCTCACTCGAAATCATCCGTCTCATCCATGGACTCGACCTCGTCGATAGCCTCTGGACGTTCCGTGACGTTCTTCATGGGATTCGAGTCAAAGACAGAGATCACCGGTCGGCCTTGAACATGATTCACGCCTGCTCTCCACTCACGCCACTCTTGTTCGGTCCGGATCAAGAAGCCAATAAGCATGCTGGGATCCATCTCTTTGATTTTTAGTTTGCGAAGTCGCCGGGTATGTACCGTAGCCAGTTCCCCTTCAGTGTAGTCTTTAGCGTCTCTGTGGTAAGGCAGTGCAGCTTGTGTTATATGAGGATCGAGATAGAAGAGGGAGAGTCCCTGCGCTCCGACGAAATAATGCGATGATGATGGCCGCCCTCTACAGTAGAACATGTCAGCTAGTATTCAGTCATGATATCCATAGCACTAAAACTTACCCCGCGATGCCTACAGACTGCGGCATCTGTAGTGTGGCAACCAATGCCTCCCAATATAGCGGATTCACTTTATCTGTGCCTAGGCGCGTGGTCACGAGGATTAGCGTCGGTATGAATATTTCGCTGGTAAGCTTTGCAACCTCCATGAAGCCGTCTTCGTAGACATCTGCGCTATCTCCAGTGGAGTATACCCTGAAGCCAGCGTCATTTTTGTTGACCAGGGCCCTATTCATAGTCAGCAGTGTTGATTATCGAGCTAGAAAAAGTTGGATTTGTATAGCATACTGAATACATCTTGCGGTTGCAGATGGGCCAAACCACTCTCCTGGGTATTTCCCACATGCCGCAGCTCCGTGGCTCACGAAGTTGTGTATCGAATATGTTGCCTCGGGGTGGTCTGCAAAACGTGAGATTATTTTTCGTTCAACAGTATCGTCTTCCCCTAATCGCCAGTCTATTGGATCACCAGGACTGTTAGTAATACAGATCATGAAAGTGCTGATAGTATAGATCATTTCAAAATACCTCTCCCCATGGCCTGGATAGCCATGGCATTTGCCAACAAGCTTTGACCAGTCCGGATCATGCATCCCCATCCAGCATCAGACGTAAAGTTTGGCTGGTCTATGAACTGATTTTTGATACGCATAGTGAGCGAAAAGACATCAACGGCATTTGGATCTTCTGATTTAGCGATCGGCTCAAACTCCGACCGGTACGTCAGCCAAAGCCTGGATTGAAAGTCGTCCAGGAACGCAGTCGGCCAGCCGCCCTCATCGCTCTCGGTATTATCGACGTTACGGAATAAGGACGATGAAAAGCTGTTCGTGGCAGATAGTAAGCCAGAGGCGACTGTCTGTGGTGTGTTTTGTGATAATTCTGAATCAGCTGCGGCGCTGGCTAAATGTGCGTCGGTGGCCGTCGAGTTGCTTGAATCGAGGACCGTGACTGGTTCTTTTGAAATAGAGGAGCCAAGCGTAGAAACGGAATCGGCAGCGGGGTGCTGCTGCATCACAGTTGGCTTTGCTTTGGGTGGTGATGAGAGATCGTAACGGCATCCTAGACACCAAATCGAGGCGTCTTCCATCTGGTTATTCGTCGGTTCTGGGTCCCAGAACATCTGTACAAATCTTTTGAGGCGGGTAGGGTCGACGACACTCATTATGAGCCGATTTTTCTGTAGGTGATGCTTATGAAATAAATAGTCTTGTAGCGGACGTTAAACAATTCAATACTAAGTGAAGTGCGATAAGGTTTTTGGAAACAGAAGAGCAGATGACATCAGATCCCTGACAACAAAGGCGGCAGCTAGGGGCATGGGCGAACGTGATGATGTAACCAAGGCTATGTAAGCTACGACTAGTTGTAACTATAGTTAGCTAGCTGAACAATATTGTATACAAATATATGGCATGTAAATTATGGTCTCAAGAAGGTAACGATGTATACATTCCCGTGATGAATATAAAAGTACAGATACAAATGCATTATACATATGTATATTCATGCTCCCATTTGGATACATTTATATAGTGGGGAACATGCAGAGCTGAAAGTCACTAAATAAGCCACAGACAGAACATGTGATCACCAGCATTGTAGTTGCACGTACATGCACTAATGGTTGCTGTATATATGTATAGATATGCAGACTGCCCTGTTCAGGTCTGACAACTCTCCATAGATATCCTCGTAAATATATATTTCTGAACATCAAAAGAAGATGTTCAACAATCTTTCTACTCTAGCATGAGATACATATATATATGTATGTACCAACACGCTATAATAAATAATTCCTGTTCACTTCGTTTAATAACTCAAAGTCAGCAAATAACCCTCACATACCCTAGCGGCACTTCACTAGTTGAACACCATCTTATGTACCCTAATTCCGCCTATTAACCCTTGTAATGTTTTCACGTTTAGACAAAATTATTAACCACTACTTTTTCCTAGAAAATATTCAAAGTAATAAAACCATCTCGTCCTTTTCGATACTATTTCGTATAAGCCTTATCAAACCCATTCCAGCCATATCTCAAAGTCATCAATAACTCATATCAACATTAATACAACATATGGCTTTCTCAAGCCAGTATGGGTCATAGGCGAAACAAAAAGCGTGGTGGAAATAACGGCGATAACTTAGGTGGTTATCAGTTAACTCATTACGTCAACCTCTTTACTTCTGGTACGCCTACTATTCACAAATATTCCAGTGATAGCTCACACTAATTTTCAGGCTAGAAGAACCTTTCACTCTCAAACAGGAAGCTAGAATCTCCGGTCGTCATACGTGGACAACGGAAGATCAGCTCTGGAGAAGGCCCGTCACTTTCATCAGCGCCGGAACAAGCCAGCCCCTCCATGAATTCAATATCCTGAACGATTCTCCAGAAAAACAAGTACCGATCCCAAATAGTTCTGCCAAAGCACAGGCCTCGGAAGAACAACCTATACCCACCGAGTTAGTCGAGATTCAGCCGACACCACCTACGCCGCACATCGAACCCCTGGTTAGAGCACCATCGCCCACTCCGTCAGCCACAAGTAGTATCGACATTATCATATTCAAGGGCCGGAAGAATATACAGCGTCCTGAAAATACCGACAAAGTATCAAATATACAATCTACTCCAGCCCCCAAGTCCTCGACTCCGAGGGTGCCTCTTTCGCCGTAGTAAAAATCGACAAAAACATACGTATAGATCCGAAACCAAATTCTAAGGAGCTACTAGACCTAGCTTCGTTAACTAAGGAGGTTCAGGCGATAATTGACAACCATAAATCAGGCTCTGCAGGTTTCATATCCGATATAACCTCGGAAACAGAGACCGATATGGTCAAAGGAAGTCATCGACGGGCAGCCCGCCGTGATTCACGTCATCGAAAGAAAACAAGACGGTCTGGCAACGCTAAAAGCATCTTCCAGGCAACTAATCCAAGCTTCATCATTCAAGATCATGAAGACAATGAATCCGAAACAGATCCCATACTCGATGATTATCTCAACAACATGGCAGAAAATGGCGAGGAATTCAAGCCTACAACTTGGGCTCGTCGTGATCTTGGTGGTGAAATTGGCGATATCGCAATCGATTTCAATGAAACCGATGAAGATGATGACGATGACGATAATGAAGATCTCGACCTACATATCCAACAAGTATTCGATCACGATACCGACCCATTACCTGAGACCGTGGATATGATCAACATTTTGGGAGCAGTCCCTAGCGACGATGACGAAGCTCTAGACACGAGTGGAAACGATGATGATATAGAAATCGACGATAATATATCAGAGGAAGATGACGAAGATGATGCCGAGAACGACGACGACAACGATGTCGATGACGAATATGATAATGATGGTGATGACGATTGTCTAAATGGCGGCATGGACGATGATGATTTCTTAAATCAAGATGTCATCAGTGTCTTCCCACGACAACTCTTAAAAAAGAAATCTAAAGGCAATGCGCCTTTCTTTGATCAAAGTCTTGACCCTGAAATGGCTGATAATCTGATCAAACTACGCAACTCAGATCGGGCCAAAAAGGTTCAACGCAAAAAAGAACGCGAGCTTCTCCGTTCTCAAGGACTTCTCGGCAAGAAAACTACATCGCCTAGTGATCTATCTGCGATCTACAAGAGTGGTATGCAATATCATGAAATTTTAGAGGAGCTATGGCAGTTTATTATCTCCGAGCGTCAAGAGTAAGTTTCCTTTGTATTATGTTTCAGTTACAGTGTCAACAATAAACTAACCATTGAATTTTCTCTCACGTAGGATATTCTTCCCACCCATGTCTCCGGCTCATAGAAAGGGACTCCACGAACTAGCTTACAAGCTCAAAATGACGTCGAAATCAAATGGAAAAGGCGATACCCGCCGGCCTGTCCTTTATAAGAAAGCAACCAGCATTTCAAATCGTGGGAAGTTTGATGTCATATCAAATCAAATAGGCAAACGCCACTTCAAGATCAAGACGTCATCCATGGAAACGTCAAAATGGAATCCAGTCAGTAAATCAACTAAATATTCTGAGGGCGAAGTAGTTGGCGGCTCTCTCCCGCATATCGGTAATGAGAATCGCGGGCATGCACTTCTTATGAAAATGGGATGGAGTCATGGTACAGCTCTTGGATTAGAAGATAACAAGGGCATTCTCGAGCCGGTGATGCAGAAGATGAAGAGTACGAAGGCCGGTTTGCGATGAATTTAATAGCTTTACATCCTGGATAATAAAGTCAAATTAATACGTCACACATTAACAGCGCACAGTTATGATAAAGTTTAAGTGTTAAGTATGATTCCTAAATGAATTCAATTCGTCCCTGAAAAAGAAAACCATGTTCTTAAGGTGTAATGTACAACCGCAAACCCCGATTGACCTTGCAATAAAAAGAGCCCCCTTGAGTAAAAAGCACGAAAAACAGAAAACAAGACCTTCCGTGACGCATTAGAAAAATCCAGCTAAAAAGAGCAGCTGACGATGTACTTGGATGTGCGACCCATCACCAAGCCCATATCCCGAGAATGAAATTAAAAACAAAAACAAAGGCTACATCCGTTTATTTGGTGGAGGAAGAGTACTTGGTGACGGCCTTGGTACCTTCAGACACAGCATGCTTTGCCAGCTCACCGGGCAGGATAAGGCGGACACTGGTCTGGATCTCTCGGGAGGAGATGGTTGACTTCTTGTTGTAGGCAGCCAGCTTGGAGGCTTCGGTAGCGACACGCTCGAAGATGTCTGATGGACAAGTTAGAATATTGTTGTGAATATGATGTAAAATATTGTTTGATTAGTTGCATACCGTTGACAAATGAGTTCAGAATGGACATAGCGCGGTTGGAGATACCAGTATCGGGGTGGACCTGCTTGAGAACTATCGCAAAAAAAAAAAAAAAAGTTAGATGTCGGATTCATCTTTTTATCGAAAAGTCGCATACCCTTGTAGATGTAAGAAGAGTAAGTCTCCTTGCGGGACTTGGTGCGCTTCTTCTTGTCACCGCTGGAGGCGGTCTTCTTGCCAGCGTCCTTCTTCTCGGGAGCCTTAGAAGCAGTGGAAGGGGCCTTGGAGGCGGGCTTCTTGTCAGCCTTGGGAGCCATTGTGAATTGATGAATTTGTGAGGTGGGTTGAAAAGTTCGAAGAGTTGAGATCGCGCAAGCGTAAGAGTCGTTCAAGAAGATATTATTGGGTCGGAATTTGAGTATGAATGGGAGAAAAAGATGAATGATGAAATGGTAAAGTCATCGGGGCAGCTCATCCTTTTGTACCAGACTACGACAGGCCATCTCTGCAGTTACTGATTTCTGCGGGTACAACTTACGGCTAGAACCAATGGAAAACACGTGCACGGACCAGACGCGACGCGCCCAGCACTTGCTATAGCTATTCCTAGGGTAATTCTTTTTTTTTTTTTCTTCACATTTCAGCACTGATTGCGCGCCAGTTGCTTGGGGACCCATCCCAGAGAGAAAGGCCCGCTCCATAAAAATATGCAAATATGTACCTTATTGGCTCGATTTCGGAACCCTGCTTGTATTTCCCGATAAGGAAGCGACCTGCAGCACAACAACGCAAAAGCTACATGGCTGGCTTCCTTTGCTCCTTTATTCTGCCTCTATTCTGCCTCAACCGAACAAGCTCAAGATTTCCCATCTTTGATCTAATTTGACCGCTATTTAGCCGGTTTCTGTGGCAGTATGGCATTGCCATTCATCCCATGTTATGATAGAAGTACCTCGTGATTAGTCTCCATAAGTAACCCGCCTTAAACAGCACAAACAATATCCGTATTAGCAAAAGCAACACTAAGCTGTCATGTCATTCTTTATGACTAAATAATCTGGACTTTGCGCAGATAGCTTTTTTTATTTCAGTAGATAATTATTGCTTCGTAAATAATAATTTCAATCATTAATTAGAGGTATTTACATGATAATAGATGTTGTAATATTAGCAATCATTGTCGATTAGAATCATCAATTTATTATTATCTAAATACATACTAGCAAAACATACAGGCACATTTATTTATGGCTGCATAATATTAATGAATTGAATAAAACATTACTAATAGTAACAACAGAATGTCAAAATAAATGTATCAGGTGATAAATTCGACAAGAGAAAGAAGTAATGTTGTTACTTTGCTGAACTAGTAACGACCCTAACCCTTCCAACTGACTTTTTCGGTGGCTTGCTAGTTGAAATAATTCAGACGATGTACAATTATGATTCATTTTTTAACCAGAGATACCAAACATGAACCTTGATTTAATTGTATTCTAGTCTTTGCCCCTATACATACTATCTATACAAGGGTTATGTTATAGGGTGAGAATTCACAGACATTAAAGAATAATAGTACATGTATTGATAAATTAATAAAATCCAGTTAGAGCTAGAGCTTAAACGTGGTCGCGTAAAGAGCAATGATCCAGACGCGTTGTGCTATTACTGAGCTTTATTATTATTATTATTTTCTTTATGTGGCTCTAACATCATATGTATGTAGCAAGTAGGCCAGGCCAGGTAGTTGATTATTGTAAAAGAGGCTGAATTTTGACAGTAAAAAGAGTGGACCCTACCCAAAAAGGCTGATTTCCATTTTGGGGCTAGCGAAGGGTGGGCCCAAACACGGTGATCCGTGACGTTCTACCAAAACGCGAAAACTACTTAATCAAGAGCTCCCCTAGCTTTATTTGGGAGTTGACCAAAAAATTCTCCTTCATTCATTTTCAACACAACAACACATACGTCCTTGATCTTGCTCTCGTTCGCCAGAACATTTTAACTTTTCTTTTTTTCCCAACCAACAACTTTCACACAACTTTCAAAATGACTGGTGGCAAATCCGGCGGCAAGGCTAGCGGCTCCAAGGCTGCTCAGTCGTAAGTTAACACCGCATGTCCTATCGCATAAATAATTACAAGTACTAACGACGTCATCAATAGCCGTTCTTCCAAGGCTGGTCTGGCCTTCCCCGTTGGTCGTGTCCACCGTCTGCTCCGCAAGGGCAACTACGCCCAGCGTGTCGGTGCTGGTGCCCCTGTGTACCTCGCTGCCGTCCTTGAGTACCTCGCTGCCGAAATTCTTGAGCTGGCTGGCAACGCTGCCCGTGATAACAAGAAGACCCGTATCATTCCCCGTCACCTTCAGCTTGCCATCCGCAACGATGAGGAGTTGAACAAGCTTCTGGGTCACGTTACCATTGCCCAGGGTGGTGTATTGCCCAACATCCACGCCAGTAAGTTCACCATGCATACTTCACCTAATCTACATATGATCACGAAGCTAATATATCACAGACCTTCTGCCCAAGAAGACCGGTACCAAGACTGGCAAGAGCTCCAGCATGGTTCTGTAAATGCGCCTTGTTACTTTGCTTTTTTCATCGTTTGCAGTCAGGTTGGCACTTTCACCTTCGGTTGTCATGAGTTTGGGGTAATTCGGAATTAAGGGTTTATTTCATGGTTGAATTTTGCGTTTTTTTTTCGTACGTGTTTGGGTTGTACATTAATCCGCCATGGCACTGGCGGTAACGAATAAGAATTGTTTTTTGCTCCCAACATATTTTTGATATCAATACAAAGCTAATATAGCTAGATTTTACTCAATACTCTTGTCCACTTTGAATATTATGAGAAGTTTATATAAACATGAATGATTTGTTCAGTAATGCTTTCGTACTTATCGTGTTGAGAACGTGTGCGTATTATATAGTAGATCGTTACGTTATATTCTGGATATCGATATTTAAAATTATATTCTGTGGTTGGTTGTAGTTCGATGTTCTGTAATTCCAGGTTCTGATGGTGGTATGGTCCGAGGCCAATCTGTACTTGGGTAGAATGAAGTGGCGCGTTCTGTTGTGAACTTAGTGTTGACGAGGAGCTATTAACTGGGTTAGATGAATCGGTCGAGAGTAAGTTAGACTATACAACTTACGGTCAAGGTATGGTGCCGGTAGATTGCGCTCATATTTGGATCCTAGATATCACAATGTTTAGTCTTATTACACATGGAAGGAATGTATATATAGATATATAGTCATGTATATATGCTTGGGAGGATATGTTGTTGAATGAGAGAGATAATGGACTTACCTCCAGGTGCCGTGGGGGGGAATGTATGGTTCGGGATGTTTCCATTCCTCTAGTAGCTTTTCTGTTTCGGTGAGAAGAGCCTTTTGATTGAGAAGTCGGTTAGCGATACGAACGTAGCGACATGTCAGTTTGGGTGACGGTGAAGTTGTACTCGCTGCAGTCTTGGATGGTTCACATCGCGGTTGGCTTCGAAGAGAGATCGAATGTAAAGAGCCTGGCCTCGCCAGATATGGCGGTGGACGGCCCAGTCGAGGGCGAGCTTAAGAGAGCGGCGGTAGAGCGAGCTAGAAGTACAGGTAGGGTACAATGGTAAGCGCATGTTTTGGCTTATGATAACAGTGTGGTTTCGGTTGCGCCATTATAGAGAGCTAAGAACCAGTAAAGACTTACAGAGCCGCTTGCTTGGATGCCATGGTGATAATTGGTATTTCAAGTGGAAATTGGATTGTTGTAAGCCCGAAAAGCGCTATTTTAATCAATCAATTGGATCTGAATTCCGTAGTGCTGTTCACCATTTACGACTAGAACTAGAGCAAAAAGGTTCTGGCGCCGTATAATTTCACAAAGGCTGCCAGCAATTAGGGATTTTGACTCTGAATTTTGGCTTGGTCTATCTATAGAGTCTATGGAGTGTGGAGATGATTTCGGTGCCTTGTGGCCTAAGTCTTGCCAATCAAAACTCCTGATTAGTCATATGTGGAACTGTGGAATTGATGGACGAAGCTCAAGTCACGGGGTTAGCCAATGAGCGTTGAGACGGGTCATCTCGGGTATCCTTCTATGTACTCCTACCGCAAATTACAATGACTAGGTACCGCTCTAGACGTTAAACTCGGCTAGATTAAGCTGTAACGCATGCGTCTTTTCCTGCTTTTGCTGTCAAAGGCGAGGAAAAGTCAAAGATTGCAGATGACAATTGCCCCCAAAACCAAAAAGGTTGCAGAGGGTCCAGGTTTGAGCTACCCCGATTGTACCGATTCAGCGAGCTTCAGCCGACATCAATTTTCATTCATTTTTTTTAACTGACAAGGCACGTCTTGCTGTATCTTTTCTTTCTTGTATTCCACTACCCAAAATACCACAAACGCCATCATGTTCTCGACGAAACTCGCCCGTGCTGCCAGAGTCGTGCAGCTTCGCCAGTTGCAGTCTGGCCGCCAGATGCCTCTGCCTCTGATGATGCAGCGCATGCAGAACTATGCCACTGTCTCCATCAAGGTGCCGCAGATGGCCGAGTCGATCTCGGAGGGCACTCTGCGCCAATTCAGCAAGAAGGTTGGCGACTACGTCGAGGTCGACGAGGAAGTTGCCACTATCGAAACCGACAAGGTTAGCATTCCCCAATTTGCTATTTTATACTGAGATCTATGGTGTTTTTACAGCCACCAAAAGTATTGTCGAGCATGCTCCTGTTTGGAGTTGCTTGACATGACGTCTTGAGCTACTTTCTTGGCAAAATGTAGCGGCACCCAGTACGATACGGTACATGGACATATCAGCTGCCAAAGCATTCCCAGCTTGACTTTTACATCGTCAACTAACTATTCTACTTCTCAATGCTATAGATCGATGTTGCTGTCAATGCGACACAGGCCGGCACTATAACCGAGCTTCTTGTCAACGAAGATGATACTGTGACGGTTGATCAGGAAATCATCAAGATCGACACTGACGGCGCTGCCCCTGTCGAGAAGCCAAAAGAGACCACCGAACCTGCCAAGGAAGCACCCGCTGCCGCTGCCCCCAAGACAGAAGCTGCTGCTCCCACCCCTACTCCTAAGAAGGCTGAGAAGCCTGCTGCTGCTTCTCCTGCTCCTGTTGCGGCTCCCACTTCCGTTGGAGACCGTGGTGAGCGTCGCGTACGTTTCTACCATTGAACTCGATGTCTAATATTCCTATAATGCGAATTTTAACATGTCTTTACATATACACAGGTGAAAATGAACCGTATGCTGCTGCGCATGTCTGAGCGTCTCAAGCAGTCC
>RHDR01000405.1:0-28510 GCA_009806295.1 Davidsoniella neocaledoniae
TTCAAGAGCATGTTGCTTGATGTAACCGATACGCAGATTGGGGTGCTTCTCTACCTTTCCGGTGGAAGGGATGACTTCGCCAGTCAGCATCTTGATGAGAGTAGATTTACCAGCACCGTTGGGGCCATGTGTTCAGCAATTGCTAAGATAACTTGGTATCTTAAGGGAAGGAACGAAAACTCTGCTCCTTCGCATTTCCCGCCTTTTGCTTGTCTGAACAACCACGATATCATCTCGAAGTAAATCTCGGTTGACTTGACTTATTCGAATCAGACAAGCAAAAGCTTTCAATAGTTACTCAATGTGACAGCAAAATATGCGATAAAATGCAATCTATGCATACTTTACACTTATCCCCAAATAGTCTTTCTTTTTTCTGTCCCTGCATCTAGTCAAATCCGAGAAAAAAAAGTAACAAGAACCAACCATCATTCTTATCTTCATCCGTCCAACGTTCAATCGGATTGGGCAATCCATTGGATTTTCTCCTCCTTATCTTTAAGATTCATTATAACTCAAAACTACTCATTAGTTCCGTAGTTTCTTCACGATCATTCCCTCCATTTCCTCCTATCAGCTTGACAATATAAAGCGGAAAAGCAATAAATTTAAATAAATTGACCGAGACCGGCTCTGGCGTGCTTGCTTTTTGTGGGGTTTCACTTAATGACGTGATTTAGTGGGGTTGTTTGAATACACACTGTACATAACAGATGCAAAATAAGCTGAATAAAACGCGGTAAACCTATACTAGCCCTTGTTCGTCGTCAACCCTAACACATGTAGCATACTTATACTTGAATCATCAACTTGGAACACTCAAGATCTGGTGATCTTAACTTAATCTTTGATAACTCCTTATAGTTATAAATCATTAAGACTATTGTCAAAATGATCCTGTTATTAACCCTATGAGTAATATTACATAGCTAAAAAATAAGTAGGGATCGGCAAAAAGGGTCTTTGACCCTCATAAATTCAGTGTAGATATTGTACGACTATTTGTAGACAACTATTTGAAAACGCTGATGACATCAAGGCGTCGTTTGTTTCCTTCCAATATAAACATCAAAGACAAAATACAAATACATCAACCATTGAAAGCTCTTACAGACCATAACTGTTTAACCCTACATTGTTCATGTCGACATTAAGATAAAAAAACGAAGAGATATTAACGAAAAAAGAAAAGTGGCCACCGGAACTCCTGCCGGGTGAACGATGAATGGGCCTGGCTCAGTGGTTCGTGTAAACAAAAAAGGTTTTCTCTTAGTAACCCTTGATCTAGATCCATAGAGCACTAATACCTATGAACGAGCATATAGCTCTATCCAATATGTAGTAAACGCAGATACAATATCAAGTACAGCAGAAACACATAAAGAAAGGAAGCAGCTGGCACAGTGAGTAAGGCACGTGTGCTTTATGACACAGGCTCAGGTTCCAACTCCGAGATATCCTCGTATTCAGACGAAGTTTCTGTCTTCATGCCGTTGCCCATAACAGCTGGCGCAGATGCTGCGCTGACTGTGCTGCGAGCCTTGAGTGCCTTGCGTAGCTTATCCATTTCTGCGGCATGGTTGCTCATGAGGATTTGACCACCGCCTCTTCGTCCGAAGAAATCCTCAGTGCGGAGACCACGGATTAAGTTGGGATCAAGTTCGGAACTGGAAGCAAGGGCAGTCTTGTTATTCCGCAGAAACTCGCGGACAGGCACCATGGCAGCATCACGGCACGCTTCTTTGATGTCACTGCCAGACATACCAGCTGTGACCTTGACAAGGTAATCTGTGCTGAAGTTCTCTTCGTCGATCTTAGTGTTGGCGAGAATCAGCTGTAAGATGCGACGGCGCTGGTCTTTTGAGGGCAGGGGAACGGGGAACTTTTTGGGCATACGACGTAGGATAGCCTCATCGATATCATGCATGCGGTTGGTGGCACCAAGAACGACAATGCGAGCAGGTTGGCCGGTTGAGCTGGCAGATACGAGACCGTCCCAGAGAGCCATGAATCTATGAGACGTCGAAAGTTAGTTACATGGCATACAACAATGAAATCATGCAATAGACACAACAAGATGTAATATTAAACTTACTCGGCCTTGACCATACCACTGGCCTCGTGATCGCTGCTGGCGCGAGTGCGTAGGACGGCATCGATCTCATCGATGAAGATGATGGCCGGTTGCATCTTGCGTGCAAGTGAGAAGACAGCGCGCACCAGCTTGTTGGAGTCACCGTACCATTTCTCGGTCAGGGTAGAGATGTGGAGATTGATGAAGGAGGCGCCTGACTCCTTGGCCAGAGCCTTGGCCAGCATAGTCTTGCCGCAGCCGGGCGGGCCATATAGAAGGACACCGGAGGGGGCTGATAGCAGAGGTCCGGCATGAGAATAGAGCTGGGGCATGGTCAACGGATAGATGACGGACTCCTTGAGTTCTTCGATGATGTCATCCAGACCGCCAATATCTGTACACACGTGATCTGTCGTTAACACGGTTCCACTAAGGGGAGGGAGGACTGCAGGTTTGCCAGGTAAAGGGTTGATGGTTGATTTGCATGTGACGGCTGGTTGAGACCCAGAAAGATGGGAGACGATGCAAAAGGGGAAATATATATGTATGGTTTATGAATAGAAAGAGAGAGAAAGCAGACGTACCCATGAAGCCGACGGGGATATCGTCGGGGGACACGACATCTAGCGCGATGATGTTCTCGTACTCGTTAAGTTCGAGGTCTTCAACGCGGAAGCGCTTCGAATCGCCCGAGGAATCGCCTTCGATGGCGCCGCTCTTGGCTCGCTGCAAGCGCTGCAGATGAGCATCGGCGAGCCGGCGGGCCCGCTCATTTTTTTCCTTGTCGGGATCGGTGATGACGCTGGAGAGGATCTGACGAAAGGCGTAGGCGCCTGTTGCGACCTGAGACGACGAGATGGGTGGTCAGCCTTGTGGTAGGGCGAGATTACGGAAGGGTACAAAGCCAGGAGCGCGGAACAGCAAGGACGGGGAAATGAAGAAGGGTCGGACTTGACTTACCAGGCCTGCGATTAGCAGTATGTCGACGACAATGTGCTCTAGTTTGCGCCGTTCTGACATGGTGGTTTGTTTATGTGATGGACGGACTAGAGTGAATAGCGGAAGAATAGACGGTCGGTGTACAAATTATTGTGTAAAATGTACACGGGTAATTGGGGGATGAAGACGGTTGACCAAAGACTGGCTGGGATAAATGCGGCTGACGAGCTGGTTGACTGGCTTAGCTGGCTGGCTTATCGATTCGAGATATTCTGTAAGATCTTAGCGCTCAAGCGCCGGGTTGGGGCTACAAATGTGCAATATCAAAAGCCGGGGCAAAAAGAAGAACTAGAAAAGCAACAACAACAACAACAACAATAACAAACAAACAAGCTGCCAACGGACGATGATAAACAGGCCGTCTGTAACGGGCGGATCGAAGCACTGGACTTGAGCTGGGCTGGGCTTAGAAAAATACAGCAATCAAAACGCATAAAGCAACGTACAAACAGACGCGCTCATCAATCACCAGCAATTTTATGCTGGCGACTGGGGTTTAACACGGTGCTATGTTTACTTGTGGCTTTTCCTTTTTTTCTGTTCCTAACTGCACTGACTACTACGTACATATAAATATCAATATTTATTAGAGTTAACCCTTATTATGTATGTAACCTTAGCCTTGGTTTCTACCACTCTACAGTCCGTACCAGTAGACATCCATAAGTATATACATATAATTACAACTAGGCTATAGTTGGATAAAGATATTAAAAAGTTAAAACAACTTGAAAACATGTAATATAGGTACGACTTAGTATTAACAAGCTGAATAGTCAATTTGGAAGTGTGTAGTTGAGTGCGGGGGTACATCGCAAACATCAACTTGGTCAAGATACATCTAGATAGAGAATGAGATTCTTAGCCTACGCCAAAATGCCCAACAGGAACATTATTAGATAGAGGAAGTAATGGACGATATCAAGAGGCTATAAGCAAGCAGTATGAACAAACAGGTGACGATCAATGATTCTTTCCCATATTTTGAAGACATCGGATATAACAACCACTTCCACTTTTTGCTACTTCTTGATTTATACTCGGCTTTTCTATTGGTTTTGATTCCTAACTGCACTAACTACCGAGTAAATATTGATGTGTTGGTGTAGACAAGTCCTTTTACCTTATTACTCTAAAGTTTACAACTAGATAATGGACAAAATTATCAAGCAATATTACATCATGGTCTATAGTGCCTCTACGAATAATGACACTAATTACCTTTCAATTTGTTGTCTGAATAGTTACCTCCAATGTTAATGTAGGTGAATGAGCAGGAAACATTTAGATGCTGTTTGGTAGTACATGTCATGTAAAGGTCTCAGCTAAATGTTGTGGTTTTAGTTGACTTGTGGTACACTTTTCAGTACTTGATCTTTTTATCTTGGGGCTTCAAGTTCCTTTTGCCTTTGCATTTTCTTTCCTTTCCATTTCCCTAGTTGTGACGAAGTTTGATCTTAGTCTCTTACTGGTTGTGTCTTCCCGTGAAGCGGTATTGCGAAGATTTAGATTGGCAGCTGCAAACGGAAATGAGGCAATATCTACAGCTCTAGATTTTGTTTGTTTACAAACAGTGGCAACCAGTAATGAGAAAATAAAACATGTTGAGTTTGAATTCCCCTTCCCTTTTCCTTGCTATCACGATCATTGACATAGTTGACCAAATCATCAGCCCTTTTCTATTTCTAACTTTTGATTGATACAATCTTTCATTTTCAACTTCAGAAGTTGGATGAACTGATACAATGTCCAATACCATTCACTCACCACCATTCAATAAATTTATCCCCCCAAAACATTCTAAGCCACACCCAATCGTGAATCACGAGGCGCCAGAAATCGGACCGAACAGAATCAGTAAATAGGAAATGCTGTCTCTGAGTTCCGATTCTTCATAAGAAACCATTTCTAACTCTTCCCCTGGTCTACCACCCGTCATGCCACCCACGGCCGGACTCTTGGATGATTTCTCCAAGCCGCCCACAATCGAGCATGCATGCTACTTTTATGGCTTACCTGGCACTCCTCGCCTTGTTGCTAGGACTTCTACCACACCTTGGAAGCATTACAACAGCTCATCCTTCGCAACATCAAAGATTCTATCAACATTGAACAAACATGAGATTGTTCAAAAATGGCGCCCACAGCTAAGATACGACCTCGTTGCAGCACTCAAATCCAGAGATTGGGACAGCTTCTTCCCAATCCGAATTGGCATCCGTGGTGATTTCAACTATGTCCAGGATTATCCTGTAGTATTGCTTATCGGCTTACTACCGGATGACGGCTGTACCTGGGAGACTGCTATGCAATTAGCCCTACGCTGCCGATCCCTCCTGCGAGATTATGGCATCCAGGATGTGGAGGTAGAAATTTTGCAAACTCGTTTCAAGCGAATGTCGTCAGTATCACCAGCTGTCTCAGCATTTGCTTCTAGGATCGATTGGAGATACTCCCACATTAGACCTATGATAAATAATCGCCATATCCCCATAGCTGATATCAACAATTCGGTCATGCCTTTACTCTCATAATCTGGATATGGTATTGAGCAAGAAGAAGCACAGCCTGGTGAGCCCAATGCAGAGGTTGGTTCAATGGGTCTACATATCCGCCTCGGTCCGAAACTGACACCGACCCAAACTACCGAATCAGCCGATGACCATGCCATCTTTGGGCTCACGAATCGTCACGTGGCCGTTGGCCATCGTATTCCAATCGATCAAGACATCCAGCAAACTCGTTCGGACATCAACGGAAGTGATTCACTTCGACTACTCTCAAGCGGTACTTGGGGCATTAACGATGCTACTTCCCGTCTTCAAATGTCAATGGGGTATTCAAAGATGTCTTTGCAGAATGACCGGAAAGCTATTGCATCCAACCCTGATAACGTCTATCTACAAGACTTACATGATGATCAATCGTCTTGCCTGGATTATACTAAAATGCTTCAGGCAGCCATACAGGACCTCAGGGAAGCCGACGTCTCGCAACGTGTCATAGGACAAGTTGCTTACTCTCCACGCTATGGCCTTGGTAAGCATGGAATTTTTGCAGACTGGGCTCTTGTGCAACTTTCGGGAGAAGGTACTGGCCCATCAGCTTCTATTTCTACAGAAGATACGACAAACAGGGTATATATGGCCTCCTTTCAGACTCAACTGACCTTGGGACAAGTCAATATGAACACCCCGCATCCTTTCGCCAATCCTGAGCTTGATGATGATGGATTTCTACGACTGTACAACCAGGATATGTCACCCGAACCGTCCTTTGTGCCCTTTGCAGGCAATGACCGTACATCGCTTCTAGTTGCCAAGCGTGGACAAAAAACTGGTCTCCGATTCGGTGTTACCAATGAAATCGAAGCAGTGCAGCGTACTCCACTTCCTATGGGTAATTCCATTGTCTCTATGCATCTGATTGTGGTGGACATTGACAATTCCTTACCATTCTCTACGGATGGCGACTCAGGCTCCTGTGTTTTTGATTACGAAGGCCATGTGATTGGGATGCTGGACGGAGGCCCAGTCAGTACAAGTGAAGGGGGAATAAATGAACAGACTCGATCTGTGGTGACATATATCACACCGATTCAATGGGTATTGGAAGACATTCGAGAGTTCACAGGGCGCGAGCCTGAGATAGTATGATCAAGGGAATCCATAGAAGTAGCAAAACAAATATAGTAACTTTAGTATCATTGATCAGCACTTGTGCCTAAGGGAAAACTTTCTCCTAGGTCTTCTTGCTTGCGTAGTTACGCGTAGCTGCATGAGCGTTAAGTTTAAGTTAAGTTTAACTACAGCACAAATACGACCCTAGGTCCGTGAGTAACCCTACATTTGCTGTCAAATGCAAAAGTGAGTGGAAACTTGGATTTTATGCCCGACCTTTGATTCTTCCATCTACGTTTATTCTCCGAACATGTTTAGGGTTTAATCGCTAGCCAGAATGATCTTTATTGACTAGAATATCCGAATATCCCGTAGCTAGACTAGTAACTCAACCTTTCTTGTTGTCAAATGCAAAAGTCAAAGTTTCACTTAGACTTGGCAAACCATGCTTAAGGTTCTTAACTAACAAGCCAGAATAATCATGATTGACTAGAATATTTGCCGATATTTGCAGATAGACTAAGAACTTTATATTTGCTGTCAAGTGCAAAAGTCTGAGTTGTAGGCTTTTAGGGATCCTATGTTTTCGACTTCGACCTAGCCTTGCTCTTTAGACTTTGCCGTTTCTTTTGCAATTTCCTTTGATTTTGGCTTTGACTTTGACATCACCTCTGCCATTACCTTTATCGTTCCTATGCCATTTCCTTCGACTTTGATTTTGACTTTACCTTTGTCATTACCTTTGCCTTGGTTTAGCTAAGTTAAGCTAAGTTTGACCCTAGGCTCTTACTGGCGGGCCTAAACGCGAAGCATGGCGGAGCCATCTGGTAATTTTTCCAATATTTCTTGATAGGGTGATCGGCGTCATGCAGCGGCTTTTCTCGAATCGGCAATGGAAGCTCGAACTCCGTTGATGAACGATAGGGTTGTTTATAATCTGGGGCATTAGATATCACAATAGACGCTAACGGCGTAGTCTTCCCATCTGTTTCTTTGCTTGATACCGGCTGCCAAATAGCACGTGATCTCGACAATTACACAGCGGCTGACACTGGCGGCGCGCTTGATTGGGCACCCGGCCCAATAGTATTTGCCAGCTGTCAGACACTGCCGGGATTGATATCGTCAGCTACAATATTGACAGTGCTGCTCTGTAATTCAACCCTGTACTTCTCTGTACACTAAAACCCAAATACAGCTAGACTAAACCCAGTCACCACTAAGAAGTGCATTGTGAAGTTCTCCTGCTGGCTTGTTCGCCGACTGTTACTGGTTTGAACTTGTTTCCTAACTTTAAACCTGCTGACCAGTCGCGTTGGCCACGGAATCTGTGGACCTCGTCTTCTGCTACCAATGTGACCTTCTTGATGCCATTCTTGTCCGGCCGCCCGCTTTCCGTTGAGTCTCGAAGACGAGAAGCTTAAAAAATACAACTAGAGAATAAAATAAGATAGCAAACCTAGATAGAGCCCTGGGTAAATCCCGGACTTGGGGCCTGGCTGTAGTGGTCTGGTCTTGGCTTGGCTCCTCCCTAGGCGCGCTCGCTCTTGTTTCTGTTTCTCTCCCTCTTCCGACCGTGGCCTTTTCCGTTTACACGACATTCTGAAACAAGACAGCCAGGACGAGACGAGCCAGTAAGAGAGGGTCACCCATGTGTGGCTATGTTTCGCTTTTGTTGTCTCTGCTGCTTCTAGTGCTCCTATTCCGTCATAGTCCACCGGGGCCCTGGCACCACTATCACTACCACCATTCACTAACAATGCTATTATTACTTGCTTCCTGCAAACAGCCAGCGTGTTTTCTTCGTTTTGTTGCTGACGAGACAAGAGGCTATTGTTCTCCCTCACCATGTCCGCTTCCACACGCGACTAATGCCACCAACACAAGAAGATCAAAAGCATCTCAAGAACACACAATGGGAGAAAGGACCAGCTACCCATTTTGCCAAAGATGTAGTTGTTCTCGGATGAAGTGCTAAAATTCTGAAGTTCGGTTCAGTTAGACCACTGGTTTCGAAATAGAAGCTCCTGCATATCATGAGCACTGCTACGATTTTTAAGTATCACCATAGATCTGCGCACGGAGAACATGTAAGCATCTTTTGGTATTACTTTGCTTCTCTGTCAAGAAATATCTCGGGTTTCTCGCAAGGAATCAGAAAAATAGTCAAAAAATAGCGACAATCCCGCTGTTTGCTGAAGGTGGCCGCGGGCAGCACATGAGACACCTGTAGGCCTGCCATCAAGAAGACGCTATGGTGGCCACTCTCCAGTAGTCTAATAGTAGTGAACTAATTGTTAAACTGTGCCTGGAGAATTTGTCGGTTGGCCTGACCCTGGAAAGTATGTATGTAGAAGCTGTCTTGACTGATTCCTTCCATCAGTGAGTATTCCATGCAGGGGCGGCCCTATGGCCACACAATCCGCACAATATACTAGTACAAAGCAAAGATAGAACACAAAGTTTATGTTGTTGTTTCCGGATCTGACCTGAATTATCTGTCTTGTTTACCTTTGTTCGTCTTCCGCAAACAACGGATTGCTCCTGACTAGCGCTGCCAAATTGCCGTCAAGTCTCCAAAGAAGCCTAGTTCCGGCATAGGCTACATGTAAACAACTAAACTATTAGACGCCGTTTCTACCGTGACCTCCGTAGCGCGCTGGTCGCTTGAAAACGGGTGACAAAACCCTATACTCTCCATACCAAAAGAGAGAAAGTTTAAGAGTAGACCAAAACCTAGTAAAATCAGACCTAACTAATCTAGACCGGGGGCATTTGCTATTTACGCATGCTGCTGCACGGCACGGCCTGCACCGTTGGATTAAGTTGGATTAGATGCCCACCGAATATGCATGCACCGCTGCACGGCGAAGCTGAGCCACAAGTAGCGTTCCTGGACATCCGTATCGTCGAAGTTAGAAGCTTGCGGTAAGCACCACCCTCGATGGCAGCAGGCAGGTCAGACTTGGAGATCTCGGAGACACCGGCAACGACCAGAGGGGTGGAGTGGGTGTTCTTGGCCTTGATGTCGACCTTGGTGATATCGACCTCAGAGTTAGGCAGAACAATCAGGCGCTTCTTGTAGTCAGACAGGATCTCGACGTTAGCGGCCAGGGACTCCTCGGAGAGTTCTGGCGGCGGGGGTCGACCGAGATACCAATGGTACGGGCGTACTGAGCGGAAAGACCGACAGCCTGAAAAAAGAAATAAGTTAGTATCTAGTTGAAATACAATAGATTCTACTAATGATTGTTTGTCGCAAATTGTCCACTAGGTGCTTCGAAGAGTGCTTAGGTATCGTATTTTGGTGTAAGATTATATACAACAGCGGAGAAGACTCCGCTCTTGTCAATCGAAAAATGTGCCCCATGAGGCATAGGTCAAAAATATTCGTAGTATTTGGTCTTCGAAGCATCGGTGGTGGACAAATTGGCGAGTCAAATATCGATAGTAGTAGATCGAGAGTGTGAGTATTATGTTACCTTCAGCTCAGAAAGAGAGAAGCCACGGCCAGCGCGCAGGCGGCGGTTGTACTTGATGGTAGGGCAACGGACGACGGGGCGCAGAAGACCCAGAGGGCGAGGGGCAATGGCCGCAGCCTTGGTCTGACGAGCGACACGACGAGAAGCCTTCTTGCCGGCCTATCGATTTCGAAAAAAAAAAATACCACCGGTTAGCATAACCTTGTTTTTTTCGACTAGAGCCAAATCATTCAAGATTTGACATATAAAATTTCAAGTTTGTTCTCGGGAAATTCCATCGTATGCAAAGTCCCCTCTCCAGTTTATCGATAAATTGGGTGTAGAGGGTGTATCTTTGTTCGTTCTTAATCATCTTCGGTGTTTTCTCATCCAGTTCGTGATTGCGAGATTGGTGCGTAGAAAAAATTTCGTCGATGATGTCGTTCGAGTTAAGAACAGCAGAGGTTCTGGCTCACCTGGTCGAAGTGCACCGTCACGCGGCGTTGCCAATCCTTGCGGAAATGGTTGCTAATAATCTTCTGGTTGTGCTTGATCGCCATTTTGTCTGCCCGACCACAACTGTATTGTTGATCTCGAAATGTATGGAGTTGTAAAGTGAGGGTCAGCGATAGCTGCAATTTCTTGAAGTGGTCCTCTAGCCCTAGTCGAATTGAAGACTGGTACATACCTGGGATTTTTTTTCAACATTGTGCGCTGTGGGTGGGGACTTTTCACCGCCTGGCAGAAAAGCCAAGCATGTGATGTGGCACGTGGTAGACATGACTACAAAATACTGCAGTATCTCTAGCCAATCATCATCCTTTTTGATAATCGGTGTCGAAAGTGGGCCTAGGGCCTCGGACGGAGTCGAAAACTTCTGCGGGATCATCTCATGACTTAGAGGAAGCTTATGGTGTTGAGCTTGGCCAATTCAGACCCGTCTTTTTGGGTAATCTTTGGCTACTCTCACTAGCTATTTTTAGTTGTTGTTTGCCAAAGACTGCATCTTCCTCTATACTTTGCAATTTCTTTCTACAATTTAGGGTTATCATTTGTCTTTATATGAACACCAATAACCACATCCGAGTCTACCGCCATTGATCTTGTTTATTCTAATATCGTGAACATCTCAAAAATCTCAATACACATAATAGCAATGTCTACTCCGACCGGTCCACGTAGTGTTGGCGCTGCCACTCTCTTCACATCACAGACTCCCCAGGCTCAATCCAAGCCTCCCACAAACGCCACGACAAGAGGGCCTGTTGGCGAAACTACTGCACAGAGAGTTGCCCGTCTACGAGCCGCCCACCTCGCCGCGCGTGAGGCTCCTCTTAGCTCTACCGATCGCATGATCCTCAAAGGTCGCAATGTCTTTGATGTTCTTCACCGGGTGACCCAGCGCGGTCTCGTAGGACTTACCGGTATGTTGCCTTTTCTTTCTCACATACCCCGCCTCTCTCTCAACGAAATGATAAAACTCCTCAAGCTAACAATGTACTCTTCTTATCCTGAATAGCTGTCGCCCTAGTCTTCACAGTCTACGCGGCCTTCGACATGATCAAGTTCAACAAGCAAAGAAAGCAAGAATTCCTCGAGGCGCAACAAAAGATGGCCGCAGACAGTCTCGAAGCTGCGCGCATCGCATACATCAGTGGCCAGGCTACACCCGAACAACTTGCCATGGTGGAGGAGGCAATGGCTAAGGCCAATGGCAGCAAACTCCCTCCTCTCCTTAGCCCTCCTTCAAATCCCATTAAAAACTCGATATGGAATTCCGTGGATGAGAAAGTCAAGGCGCAGTCTGCCAGTAGTGAAATCAACACAGCTGCAAAGGCTGCCTTTGCCCAGCAAAACCAGGCTCAACAGCCATCACCAGAGTCAGTCGCTAAGCCAGCGAAGAAATGGTGGTTCTTTTAATAATCTAGGGATATTTTTGAGAACTGTTTGAATTGCAGTTTCTCTATTCCCATGTATATGTACGAAACAAAAAAACAACAACACCAGCACGATATCGAAGAGGGACATCATCTTCCCGAGAGGAGTCCTTGATTAGCTGGACATGATTATATATTCATGGAAGGCATTGTACCATAGTGAAGCACGGGAAGAGCATTAGAAGGCGTTCATGGCATGTCGATTTACAAACGAAAACAAATATATCCTTTTTACTCGTTTGACTAAATTTCCTTCCGAATATAAACACAATTTGATATCCCCGAATATTGCTGTTGAGATCGGCGACGTCGGCGGGGAACAAATGTATGCAAAATTTAGGATCCCGGAAAAATCCCACTGACAGCTCATGCGATCAACCTCGCGATGGTAGTATTCATTACACAAAAAAATGTGTTCAGAAGTCACAGTCGATATATTGGAAAGATGTAAATTTGATATTCAATTTGTTTGTGATATATTGTAGAGTATAGATAAATCAAGAAGTGAAAAACCACAAAGTAGCTCGTAACGTAACAATCTTCGTACAGTAATAGTTCCGGTGTTTTCTGTGACCGGGGAACATTGGATAAAACAAAGCAAGACAAAGGAAAAATGATAAGTGATACATAAAGGTCAAGAGAAGAAAAGTGTGCGTTGGCCCTGCCAGGCAGGTGCAGAAACAAAGAAAGAAGGAAAATTGATGCGTAGAGAAAGCAATAACGAGAGGCAGGGATAAAACCAAAAGCAGATAACGCCGGCAATAAAATATGTTCAGATGATACCCATATTAGAGCATGTATAAATTCCCCGAAAGATAAGTTGATGTAGATGAACGCCGTAATAGAAAAAGAAAAAAGAAAATAAAGAGTTTATCAATGTGAAGGAGTGTGCTGTCAGACCTTGATCTGTAGTGTATAGGCCGTCATCGAATCTGACGAGGGCAAACAGAGCATTAAAGTTGCGTTTGGGTAGGAATATGAACGCGAGGGTTTATAAGTTGTTTTGTCGTTTGAAAGCAGGCAGATTATTACAGTATATTGTCAGATGAAAGAAGGGACATTTTTTTAAGTTTTGCCCCTATTAAATGACAATATGGTTGAAGTGACCTGGATCTTTCCGTTGGCACTTCTCACAATCCGAGCGGTAGCCGATGCTGAAGCTGCGAGCCATGCCAGGCTGCCAAGTCCATGAGTTGACAGTGTGTTTCGAGCGGTTGTGTCCCTTCCATGAAGGTGAAGTTCCCGCTTCGCGAGGGGGTGATGTGGGTTCTTGTAGAGTAGGGACTTGCATGCGAGGTGGGAATTCCCGTTCAGGGCTCTGTTCATAATCCATGGACACGTCGTCATGAGAATCGAGAGTGTGCTGATGTGAGGCGCAATGAGGGGACATTTCAGGTGATGGCAAAGCAGAGTCGCTGTTAGTGCTGAAACTTTGGTTCGACGAATCAGACCAGGTCATCTCAGTCTCGATGCTTCTTGGTACGGACATGTCGTCGGATGTGTCGATAGCCATGTTGCCGGTGTGCGAAATGGCAGGGCCAGGGCCATAGCTAGACCATGAATTGTGGTTTGACGTAGAGAATGTGGTGTCGATGGGTGTGGGGATATGCTGGTGGGTGCCTGGGAAAGCGATCCCTGGTAGACAACCTGCTCGACGTTGGAGTAGAGGGGCTCCCGGTTGGAGTTGAAATGAGAATCAACCATGAAGTCGAAACCCGAAGAATCTGAGTTGATGGCAGGGCCTCCCATCACAGGCTGGCAGTTGAGACGCTTCTATTCCGAGGCAAAGTCTGTTAGTATTTGATACAATGAAGCAGCTTTCTAGAGTGGCTCCAAGTGGATGGAAATAGGTCGGCACTTGGTAGTGATGGATAGAAACTTACATTTCTGTGTTCGCCGAAGCCGGTGGGAGTAGATGCTGAAAATTCTTGACCCTCGTCCTCGATCAGACGGCTTCTCTTACGTACCAGCACGTGCTGGGAGGGACTCAGAGCGGTAGAGTTCATGATGGTGGTAATGTGATGGTAGGGATGGCAAATAGATATTACGATACAAGACGTATTAGAAGATAAAATATATATATAGCAAATGATTCACAAGAACACGAGTAAACAAGTCCTGAGGGGTCTTTGGTTTAAAATGGAAGTGGAAGATGAGAAAGGGCGATGCCAAAGACAGACGAGTAGGTTAGAATTGTCTTCGGTTGACAGGCTTGAAGGGGTTGGGAATATCTGGTTTATGTCGGTCGGGAAGATGGTTGTGAGACACGCGAGATCCCAGCAATAATAGCAATAAATCAATCGCGATAGTAATATTAGAAGCGATTATTGTAGTAGGAAGAGCACAGGCTACGATGCAATAAGATGGATTAGAGACGATGTGGTGTGAAGGGTGAAGTAGCAGTTGTAAACGATAGTGAGGCGAGCCAGATAGAGAGATCAGATCTGCTGTATGTGAATCAATAGATGGCGGCACTTGTAAATAGACAGATGGGCCGGTCGTTGTCGTTCTTAAAAGAGAGAGAAGGGAGTCAAAGTTGGATGCTTGAGAAGTAGGAATGTAACGTTTATGGGGAGGAGTTTATGGAGAATGGGACGAGCGTCAACAACGCAAAGACCAGTGATTCAATGATGGCAGGGCAGCAAGCAAGCCACTTTGAGCCCCAGAAAGCAAGCGTATCCAGAGGTTAGAGGTAGTTAGTTGTAAGGTAAAGCCAGACCAGGGTCAAATAGCGGACTCCAGTGCGGTCAGGTCAGCCGGGATAGATGGGGCGATGCAGCTAAGCAAGCAAAGTAGACGATATTGCGCTATTAGTGATGTGTATTTGAATGAGCCAAATAGTGTCTTGTTTTATACAAAAGTAGCACAATGATGAGAATGTGAAAAGAAGAGAAGATCAAATGTCCGTGAGCGAAAATACCAGAAGAATCCGTGAACAAAAACCAACCCGGCAAAGATGGTAACAACGACAAAAACGACAAAAATAGTAGATGGGCTCTCCAAGGGCTGGCTTTAACAAGGATATTAGCCAGGAATTTGGTTGGGAGTGTAATTTTTATCTTTTATCGTAGCCAGGCAGGCTAAAAGCACAAAAGAAAGCACTGCACTGCAACTGCACTGCGAATTCCTTCCAACCAATGACGACGTTGTAGGCGCAGGTGGCGGGGTTTTAGATTCGACTTTTCGGCAGCTACTGCGACGGAGGGTCTGTGATATGGCTATATGCAACACTAAATGCACACTGTTGCTGCACGCACCAGGGATGGTCAAGTCAGCAGAGGTCTGTCTGCTGAGCTTCCGTAATTGTAAAGCTGAGTGCTGACAAGGGAGCGAGATATCGACAGGAAAAAGAAAAGATAAACAAAGACGGACAGGTGCCTGTGGCCGGATTACGAGCGCACCATAGGGCAAACGAAAGGACCGTATCAGAAGATGCAAGGTGGTGCGTCGTTAGTTAGTCCGCTACTAGCACGAATACTAGCATAAACAAAAACCACTACAGGCCGTCTTCGCAGCTAAATAAGAAAATTGCTAGCGGCAGTGATCGTGCGAGTTTCTAAAGCTCCGGGCACCCCCAAAACTAGATAAGAGAATCAATAAGGAAATGCTCAATGGCTCGATAATTCGAATCGATAGGAAGAACGCGGCAAGGCTGTGCTTCAACAATTACAATGGCAGTTGCTCAACTAAGGCAAGAATGGCTGAAAAGGGAAGGAAGCAGAAAAACGACCAAATCTCACACTTTAATATCAGGTTCGCAATGGCTCGTCGACGATACTTATATCCGCTTCACCCGTCCCTCTTCTTGCTTTTTTCTTTTCGTAGCCCAAGTTCTAGAACTGCAGCGGCCGCGGTTCATCATGTTTCGCACGTCAACTTCCTATCAAAGCCATGGTTTTGATCGCCCGCCAGTGCGTTCCGCTGCCTCACCTAATTGCTGACTATCTGTATGTTACGTCTCTTGGCCCATTCCTCGTATACATTATGACGCTCTTTTCGCCTGCGGAACTCTATCGGCTCGACGGTTATCCGTTTCAGGACTGCCTCACTGGACTGCACATCGATGGGCGATCCCTCATTCATTGCCACATCGGTGAAAGAGGTGAGCAAAGCTACTGAAAATCAGCTTCACTTTGGGAAGCGTTGAACAAAGACTGGCAGTTCAATACAGATATATCAAAGCTTCTATCAAGTTCGACACCTTCACATCATTACTGATCTGAGATTATGGTCTTGTCACCTCGTATCGCCTCGTTTTTCCTATAATTTCGATGGCGACATGTGTGTGTGTGAGTGTGTGTGCACTCCAGCACAGATGATGCTATTCTAGTCATGCAAATAAACCCCCAAAAAATAAGCCTATATTACACATAAAATTGACTACCATACTCCCTACTTCATTACAACTTATGGTAGTCAATTGATTCATGCGGCCTCCCGCCAATTGAGCCAAAAGTTGGAGAGGGCGCATATCTTGCATAACCACGCACCATATACATTCATACAGATACTATCTCTGTATATTGCAATTATGCCAGCCAGCCCAAGTCATATTTTCTCCCTTGCAACACCACATGATGATGGTTCAACACGGACTGTCCTGCCTTTTCCTGTCAGCCTCTAGTTTTCCTACTAATTAGTCTAGCGCCGCCATCCGTGAGTACAAATATATATATGTACATATGTACATACGTGGATCTTGGGGTCCAGGACTTTTTTCATCCCTTTATAACCAGTAGAACCTTGTCCCTTCTTACAAGATTTACACCAGATAAAACTAAGACGTCGCTGCACAGTTGTCTATAACGCATATATTCCACCCCAGCCTCGTCGTGCATGAGGCCTAAAACAAAATTGCACCCAGCCTACTTTTAGTGTAAGTGCACAACGTAACTACATATTCATATGATATATGCCGATTTCAACAGTTCTTTGATAGTATCAATGAGCCATTCATATGTGATGACGGCATCAAATGAGGCGCTGAGCTGATATACACACAGTTCGCTTAAGATAGCAAAGCCTCGAAGTTTTACAGCGTTTCATGTGTGTGCTGTTGTCATATGGTTTCTGTTTACTTTGCATTGTTAGTAAACAATCAAATGTTTGCGAAAGTTCATGCGTTGTAAGCTTACAAAGCGGCCTTATGTAGACCACCTGTATATGTACATATACAGGGTGGTCTACATAAAGTAAGGGTTAGGGTCTTCATATAATATCAACTGTGTTTCTACAACGAACTCGTTTCAACTTCTTATCATTCTCAATCTCAAGAACTTGCTAAAACATTGCTTTTCCATTAATTTATGATCACCATACGTACTGATAGATCCTTTCTTCACATTTACCATTACCCATCGTGGTACACCCCGTATACAGACGAACATGCTATGTATCCAAAACGAAGCCGGTATTCCTGATAGGTATCGGAGTCAAAGTTGGCAAGTTTTTACATTCATTTCGGCCCTACGGAAGCGGTGAAGCATATCTTTCCCATACTACAGACACGGATGCAAGACATTGTAGTACGGAAAACAGTAGAAATACTTCGATGTATCAAGCAATAGAAGCATGAATACTATTGCTCTTGTCGTGAGACCGAAGTAGCCACGACTGATACATCACGTAGTACTTTCCAATATATCATATACCGTATATAACGAAGATATAATATGAATCAGCAATCTCTTGATCATGATAATACCAGAGTTTATTAGCTATAGTCCCATTGGAATATGCATTACATGTAGAACATTGTGGGGCGTTGCACGAGTAAATTGCGAGACAGACGCTGCACGATGTTGCAAAACTTCAGAGTTACAAGTCTATATGTATCTGTATATCTCAGAAAGAGGGTATGATTGAATCAGTTTAATATAAATATCTATACTGTCTCTTGGACATATCGACCGAGCAAGACGAATAGCATAATGAAGCCCGTGCAATCCAGTTTATCAAACTTCAATGTTTTGAATTGCTGATTTAGTCCAATAACACGATTACGAAAGGGTTAATTATAGATATAGGGTTAAGCGAACCGCTATTTGTGAGCTTATTAGGACGGCAAAGAAGAAAGTATGCGAAGTTACAAATTAATTCACCTATAAACGAGCCCTATGTTCTAAGTTTTCTTCCTGCCGAAGCTGTAACCCAATCGGGATGAGGCAATTGACGATGAGGGTTGCAGAGACGATGATAATTGGCTACGAAATTTTGAAACCAAGTAAGCCAAGTAAATCAAGTTACAATTTTCACACGATTATACAAGTAAGAAAGCATGTTTGGTGATTATATGTATGTATTATTAATATTAATGACGATACAATGTACCATTAACGAGAATGGAGCAAATCTGCACAGCAGCTGACAAGGAGAATTTCTGCTGCATCGCCTACCAGCACTGTTACGCTAAAGTTAGCACTGCAAGCAATTTCAAACTACACATGTGTATACATATATTTGTACGCCTAAGACGACATGCGGGAGAATCAGGAGTTTGAATTTTGTATTTTAGGGAGGAAAAGATAAACGGGCAAGATATGGAAATTAAGATTGTTTTCCAGAGAAAATGATGCGATAAAACTGTGGAAAATGGTACGGAAGAGAAGACTTGGGTAGAAAACGGGCGGGTTTCGAGATTACAGCGGTGATATTGATATGCTTCAGTTTTGAGCGTATGAGCATAAAGGGATTGGAAAGAGTTTCTGATTTATTCTCTTGGTGTTTGTATTTTTATAACTTGATCTACATTAGGAGGAAACCCGGGGCAAAAGAAGATGAGACGAGCCAAGCCCACTCGTCTCATCGACCGTCGATGAAGTTCCTGGTAATGAAGGGAAAGTTCTGATTTTAGATTTTAGATTTTTTTTTTTAGCTTAGGTTGACCGGCCGGAATCGATCGTTTGATGTGAAGAGTTAATGGTGAAAAAAAAGCCACTAGAGAGAAAATAAGAAAAATTAGATGGTACCCGGCCACACCTTCAGAGTCAGATCTAAGAGATGAGAGACGCACTATTCCTGTATTGGACCAGGTACCTGTGGTCCATAGTACAGACCGTCGATGTATCGGGTACATGTGTATGGTACATGGTACATACTTTTTGCGGGTTTGCTCAAGACGACCCAAGCTTCAACATCGTATCTGTATGTTTGTACATACATGTAGGTTTCCTCTTGTGTAGACGTTGCTAGTGACAGATGCTAAGGAGACCTGAGAAATGACAGTCGGCCGCGGGATGGATGATTGTATGTGATGTGATGTGGACCAAAGAGATGGAGACTGGCAGGCTTAGTCCATCATGATATTACTGTAATGACTATGTCACCGCGCTTACTAGGGCACTCCTGGCATATTGGCTAAGCAAATACATAAACACTGCTATTCGAGCCATATTCACATGCTTGTAAGAGTCATATAGTTGTATCAAGTGGATAGTCAAAGGATACAAGTGGAGGCTGGGATGTTGATATCACTCACGTTTTGTGCATCGAAAATATAACGGGCTAGGGATACAACGACAACTTAATTAGAGATGAAGTATGGTAGTCTTCCGCGCGCCTAGATAGTTAGCTGTCCTCAAGATGCCGGGAGGGGTTCGGAATAGAACCGTATAACAATTGGATACATGGAGCATGGCTGGATGAAGCAGACTTGGCGCTGTAACGAGTTCTAGATGATTCCCATGTAGCACCCGTTCCCTCAGGTTATTCTGCGACGCCCGTAACCATACATACATATGCATAGTGTGTGGTGTGCCACCTAGGGGAACCGTAGGCTGTGATGGGTTGTTTAACACGCACAGTGGTTTAGATTTGCAGGAGCGTCTGAGTGAGGAAGTTTCGACGAACTAGAATAATAGGCTTAGGCGGATAATCTTGCCGATGGGGGGGGGGGATCTTCTCTTTAGCTGTTTAATTTTGGAGGTCGTTGTTTACGTTGTTTAGGCCGTAAAATACAAAGTACCAGGTACAAGATATATTTTGGTGCCAGAGATGCATGATTTTGTTGTTTGAGTCACTCACTGCCAACTTTTTAGTGGGCCTTATGCCATTCTTGGTAGTTTTCTTCTTTTTAGTCGTTTTTTCTGTGACTTCCCCTACCACGATAAGTTCAACATGGTAGTTAAAATAAAGATATTAATAAAAATTTTATTATCTTTTACTGGCTCTACGACAACAACCGTCTTGACCTCACATTCTATGATATTTTATTATATAAAGACGAGCTCTCGCCTCTCTTGTTGTCTTCATCTTTACCTCTATCATTCATAATCACCACATTCAACTCTATCTTGCATCTTTTCTGCATTCTTTCTGCGTCTTTAGTACAAGAAAGCACATCCTCATTACTTATCTTTTTCATCGTTCCCCGGATCAATAACTAAACAAGCCTGGTGCTTCAAGGATTCCCGGTTCTCTCTGCTCCTCTGTCCAATAACGACCAAAAAATTTCTGCGGCGCTTTGCTTTTTACTCATACTCTTATAATATCCTACGTCCTCTACCCCTCCTAGCAGCGTAATTCTTTCCGAGCTCGCTCACATTACGTTCCACTGTCAGAGTTTAGCTTGATCGCTGATTCTGCATCTCTTCTTTGATTTTGTTGTCTTTCCTATAACTACTTCTTCCACATTACCGCAAAAATGCCTGGCGTTTACGAGGAACAGCACGTCGCTGCCGACGACACCAGAGGTTAGTAGCCTTGAATATTCCTTTGTTTCCCTCGTTCTCTTGTCGTCTCGCCATGTGCGCACCAGATTGTCTTAGTCAATGCTGCATCCTCGCCGTGGAATATCGCTTTGGACGGGCTTATAGCCTGTCAATATCGTCTGCTGTATCTTGAGATCTCTAGACACTAGCCGTGCGACGCCATGCTATATGCCATGACCTCGATAGTGACCCACGTTTCTATCGTGGTGGTCACTGCTCATGCTATTGCTGCTATTATTACTAGGCCATGTGCCGATCAACATCCGTTTATCTTCTACGTACAAATCGACTAACATGCTGCTTCGATCTCTAGTTCTGGGCCAAGACCCTCTCATCCAGCCCGCCCTCCTGGCGCAGGAGGTCCCCATGAGCAAAGCTGCTCTCGAGACCGTTCTGAAGGGCCGTCATGAGGCTGCCGAGATCATTATGGGCCGCAGCGACAAGCTGCTGGTCGTCATCGGCCCCTGCTCCATTCACGACCCCGCCACTGCCCTTGAATACTGCGAGCGCCTCAAGGCTCTTGCCGCCACTCTGTCCGACGACCTGTCCGTTGTCATGCGCGCCTACCTCGAGAAGCCCCGTACCACTGTTGGCTGGAAGGGTCTGATCAACGATCCCGATATCGACTCTTCTTTCCAGATCAACAAGGGCCTGCGCGTTTCCCGTCAGCTCTTCAGCGACTTGACTTCCGCCGGCATGCCCATTGCTAGCGAGATGCTTGATACCATCTCGCCCCAGTTCCTGGCTGACTTCATCTCCGTCGGTGCCATTGGTGCCCGTACTACTGAGTCTCAGCTGCACCGTGAACTGGCCTCCGGCCTGTCTTTCCCCGTTGGTTTCAAGAACGGCACTGACGGTAACCTAGGCGTCGCCATTGACGCCATTGGCGCGGCTGCTGCCCGCCATCACTTCATGGGTGTCACTAAGCAGGGCCTGGCTGCCATCACCCGCACCAAGGGTAACGAGCACGGTTTCGTCATTCTACGTGGCGGTACTAAGGGCCCCAACTTCGACAAGGAAAACGTCCAGGCCGCCAAGGAAACTCTGACCAAGAAGGGCCAGAAGCAGGCCATCATGGTGGATTGCTCTCACGGTATGTATTTTCTCAAGATGAAACAAAACCACAGGCCAGATGACTAACATATACTCAACATAGGCAACTCCAACAAGGACCACCGTAACCAACCCAAGGTTGCCCAAGTTGTTGGTGACCAGCTGCGTGAGGGTGAGACCTCCATCATCGGTGTCATGATCGAGTCCAACATCAACGAGGGTAACCAGAAGGTCCCCGCCGAGGGCCCCTCTGCCCTGAAGAAGGGTGTCTCGATCACTGATGCCTGCATCCACTGGGAGGATACCGTCTCTGTTTTGCAGCAGCTTGCCGAGGCCGTCCGCACCCGCCGTAGCGTCGTCAAGGCCAAGGGTGAGGCTGCTGATGCCTCAAAGAGCCAGGTCAGCACTCTTGAGGAGGATTAGATGTCTTTATCTACAGATATTCGAATGGCTCCACAAGTCAAATTGACCAATTTCCGTTCTCGAAAACGGTCGGTTAGTCACCAGACTAAACGTGCGATTCTGGCTGGTAGGGTTGGCTACCACCACAAGCCTACCAACCGTGTAGGCCATGTGATAGTCAAGCCGCTATATCGTACAACGCTCAAAGCCAGCATCCATTCAACGAGTGAGCTTAAAGCGCGAGACGGGGCGTGATTGGTCGTTATTATGTCTTTGTGGAAAACATTCATTTGTTTTCTTCTTGCACCAATTAGGAACGGCGTTTTCTATTCTTCTTTACTTGCTTATTGTTTTGTTACTGGGAAATGATACGATGGGAAATACTACTCTTGAACAAAAGCGAAAACCGCCGCCTCAATGGTTTCGATGGCTATGGACATCTAAGAAGATATTTCTACATCGACTAGTGGGACACAGTTGTGTTTTTTTTTCTTTTTTGAAACCAATTACTACTTACTATAAATATAGAACAACTGTAGTTTATACAGTCAGTAAATCTGTTGCCCATACTTGTACCTGTAATGTGAGAATATGAATCATGTGTAAAGAGTAGCCTTAACAGGGCTTGAGCTCAATAATAAGAACCGGGTTGGATTTCAGATTGCTTGTGAGAGTTTCAGCAGTAAGTTTCACGGATGCTACCCTGTCAATATACGGAGGCTCATTGTACCGCCAAGTTTAATACTATGGGAGAGAAAAAGAGGTACGGAACCAAACAGTACAGAAATAAATCAATTCATGTATAGCTGTAGCTTCATGCGATACGGAATCTTGCGACTTCTATGAACGGCCATTGGAGCCTAGCCTTGAATACTCGGCCCGCGACGCTGAAGCTGATGAGGTAGAAGCTCCCTTGGCTAGGCCACGAGCGTCGCGATATCTTTTATAGGCCGCCCAGGCCAAAAGCGAGAAGGTGCCCAGCAAGAAGCCCCAGATGATTATCTTGTCCTTTTGACTATCACGCTGGAAACACAACGTTTGCACGTCTGTTTCCTTGGCAGCCTTGCAGAAGTCTATGCCTTGGTTGAGGCAAAAGGCCTTAGTGCATCGCGAACATGATGGTGGCGGCACACGGCGCTCTAATGGTGAAGAAGAGGAGGAGCGCACTGCTAGAGAAGAATGGTATGGCGACTCGTTGGGATCGGCATCGAAGAGGCTGAAGGGTGTCAAGGAAGACCGAAGGTCGAGAAGGCCTGGATTGGCCGATGCGCTGTCGTCGAGAGGAAGGACGGTGCTATTCTTAAAGCATGTGCATTTACAGAAAACAGGCGCTATATCAGAGGTGGACGAGAGACATTATGAAGGGTCAGCGAGAAAAAAATAAAGAAAACCAGAGTTTAGCAAAAAAAGGCGCGGCATGTGATTCCGTCTTTGATCGTCTTTGCTTATGCATAATGCGATCAAAAAGGGAAGAAGATGCAGGGAGACCGACACAAAAACAGACAGAGCAAGGCAAATTGGATTGCATGGCATTTTCTTTTTAGCCGATTCTATTTCTCTGGCCGAGTTGTGACGGGGTGTTGTAGCTGGATTCCATATGGAAAAAGAACGTACCTTGGGCTGTAACAAGAGATATTAAAGCTGCAAAGAGGAGCAGCAACAGCGATCGTGACGGTCGCAGAAATGGCCTGGACATGATGATTTGGTGTGTTATGGGAGAAAGGAAGTAATGATGAAAGAAGAAGGAAAACAGGGAATTTGAAAAAGTATAGAGAGAGAAAGAAAGCTGGTGAAGACCCTAGATCAGAATCGGCAAACATACCGCTTGGGCTTTTCTAGCTCGTAAGAAATACGCAGCGTGAAGTGAGTTTGAGCACTCAATAGTAAGTGTAGCTATGCTTTGTGTTGCTAGATTGTTGATCTATCGAGTTAAGCCAGCTAACCCTGGCCATATAGTTTAAGTGTGGCGTTAAGCTTGTTCTGCATGTCCGTGGTCAGCCACACCATACATACAGGGATTTAGAAGCACATGTGTGGCGCTGGCCGGGGCTGCGAAAAAAGTCAAGCTTGGCTATCATGAGGGAAACCCGTTGAATCGGCCAAAGAGACGAAAAGACTACGTCACTTTGACGAACGGCCGATTTTTGCTTTGCTGGTCTAAAGACAGACGAGCTTCACTGGCGTCTGACTAGTTCTTCTATCATTTTCTTTCTTTGCTATCTTATGTTTGCCTTGCTCACTTGTCCCATAATGTCACTTCCCACCACCATGCGTAGAATGCCGCGGGCTCTGCGTTTTCGTCCCAGTGCCGTCCTTCCGCCTTCTTCGGTCTCGAACAGTGCATCAGCCTTCCGCAGCAGCTTCAGCACTAGCACGTGGACGAACCTAGCCCAAACCACCTCACGATCCGCCATCTTCGGCAAGGGTTCAGCGGGCGAAGAATCTAAGCTGGAGGAAGAAGCCAAGCGCCGCGAAATCCTCGCCAACCGTGAACGCGAACGTCAGAAGGCCCTAGCCCAATTCGACGACAAGTTCGCCAAGGAAACCTATGGCTCGGAGGCCGAGGCGGGAATTCCCGAGGATATTCTCGAGACACAACTCGTAATGCTACCGGACTACTCGGTGGCTCCTACTTTTGATGAGGCCGAGGCCGAGAAGGTTTTTGACTACGTGCCCGCTGAAGATGGTCGCGGCCTTGAGACGGTCGGCGAGTTGAACACATGGTGGGATCAGGAGGGCCATTGGGGCCCGGAGAACCATCTCAGTGTCTTTGCTGCCCCGCCACGCACTGTTGATATCAGCAAGGCCAAATCTCGTGAAAGTGGCTTGTCTGATGAGCTGATGACAGTACTGGTGCGCCAGGCTGTCATCGAGGCATTGGTATACAAGAGCAAGGGCGAAGCTAGTGGCCTAGTCAAGGGTTGGGCACGCACTGATAAGCAAACGGCACTGAAGGCAGTACATGCGAAGCTAGAGGCACGGGATGGTGGCGATCTGGCATTGACTGGAGAATTGACAGATATCTTCGAGGCGTTGAACAGTACTACGTCAGTTTCAGAGGAGTCAGAGGCAGACTTCACGCAACAGGAGGCCGAGGAGCTGGTCAAGTCGTTTGATACGGCTTGGCAGCAGATTTCACTTGAGGATGCCACGCTCAAGTTTGCGGTAAGTTGTCAAAGACTAAGATAATATTGGCTGGATATCTGTTTGCTAATTATACATGCATTACTCAGATCCACAAGCGTATCTACCAGCTCACCGGATACTTCACTTCAGACTCTCGCCTCCACATCTCACACACAGTCGGCCAACTCCTCACCCACCTGACGAAGCGCGAGAAGCCTAAGACTGTGAGTGATTACATCAAGCAGGCCGCAGTGTCAGACGACAAGAAAGTAGCAGCGGCGTTCCCTCTCACACAACTACCCAATGTGCGGGTCTTTAGTCGCCGTGTGACTCCTATCGACCGTCATATCATGGATGGTAGCTGGAAGAAGATTGAACAGGAGCTATGGAAGCGGAAGCTGCCCGTTGTGGGCCACGAAGACCTGGGCGACTTTGCGGAACGCAAGTGGCTCGATGTCAAGGCTTAAAGAGAGAGAGGATATATGCATGTTCTCTATCCTTATCATTGTACGATCAACAAAAATATATAGATATATGAGTCTACTGTATGAGGGAGTTGAGGTTGTTAAGGGCTTAGTGTAAGATATACGGTTAGAAGAAGCTTTCTCATATTCAAAACATAGCTAAGTTTCACCGATTAAATTTTGAAGGCGTATAGAAAGACGATCACGATTTCGAAGGAGATGAAGAAGAAATTGAAGAAGAGGGGGAGGGGCTCTCATCTACATATTAAATTACCATTAACTACCTCTCTGTATAATTTACTGGTTTTACGTAAAAAAAAAAAACTCGTTATATCTCTATATCTCTATCGGCGATTTCACCAATGAGTCAACGCAAGGACACGCTTTCAGATACCTGCCCACAAAAGAAGACATATACACTTAAAAGAATACACATTATCGTGTCTTTATATTTCAGAACTATCAACGTTTCTGTATTTATTGAATGAAAATTGAAGTGGAAGTCATGATATCATAGGTCGGACATACAGAGTATCTAATTCGATCCTTTCGCTTTTACTCTTCTATATAATCAGTTAGTACGGCCAAGAACAAAAAGGCTAGGTTACTAGAATGTTTGTAAGACTTACGGAAAGTGAACGAGCCATTATCGTTGATGATGCGCTCGGACAGGTTAACATCAGAGTCGCGGTATTCTCCGTTGCATTGTCTGAGCGAAGCACGCAGAACGGGCACTTCACCGCCGCCTTCAATCGAGAATTTGATATTCTCGGCAGTCTCGGAGAAGTTCACTCCACCCCACTGGAAGTGGCCTGTGAGCGTGGAAGAGAATACACGTTAGTATAACTGAACTATGGTAGATTTGTCTGATGGATACTGTTAGAGGATGGGAACGTACCGTCGTCGTTACCAAGATATCTATTCAGGTCAATATCAGATGAAATCAGCTCGCCATCGCCGTTGCGAAGATGGGCCTTGAGAGTGCCGTTTTCAATGGAGATATCTTCAGCGGTCAAATGGAAAGACATGGTGAGAATACTATAGGTTGAAGGAGGAAATGTTTGTATATGAAGAAAAGAAGAACGATTGTAGTGATGATGAAAAGAACACCCAACCAGAAAGCCATCAAGGCACCAGGCATACCTAGTATTTATACCTCAACCTCAAGGTCGAGTAGCACCCCCAAACACTCCAATGATGGCATCAAGGAACCCCTCCACCCCCTCTAGTTCTTTGCCATTCTGTCTTCTTCTTCCTCAAACAACACATGCCATGCCCCCTCTCTGATTCTTCCTTTTCTCCTTCCTAATACTTGTTGACCGTTGAAAGCTTATGCCTCCTGCCCGGCCACGGGAAGGACGAAAGACGGGGTCGAATGCTTGGCAACCGCCTCTTCTCTCTTTTATTTCTTACTTGCTTTCGATACGCCGTAGCCAGTGTGACGTGTACCAACACCGCCAATACTGTTGCTCAAGATTCATTTATATCTCTGTTTATTCCATTATTTAAGAATCGTCAATGCGAAGACCGACTATGCGGGATGTAACAAGGAGTGGAGGGGGGGTGTGCTTTATCCATACATACAGATAAACGTATATGCTGAACAGGGCCTTGACTTCCTTTCGATTTCTGCATGCTCCTTCTCGTGTACTCCGCGGAAGCCTCACTCCAAGATATGGCTCAAGCCATGTCAATGCCAATGCCATTTGATACTGGACATCATACATACAATACTGGTGGAGACTGAAGACATAGAGAGAAATACTACTCTGGGGGGGGGGGGGGGGGGGCGGTTAACACAATGACGAAGAGAAAGCCAATCATTCTCCCAAGATATTCTGGCGTCTAACGCTGAGCTGCATGGAGCAGGAGAACAGGAACTTTGGATATTCTTGATCGTCATCGTTTTTTTAACGAGGGGTCATCTTCGCTCACATGCTCGTACTCACTATGCCAACACAATCGGTCTATATTGGAGGTAACAAGACACCACGCTTTCTAATCTTGTCCGAGAAAGGAGTGAAAGATGAATGGATGAAAACAATTCTAGAAGTAACTATCATTGCTATAAGTTATGATCGGAATCAATGTTTAGAATGATTTTGAAAGGTGTCATGGAACGCACGGCAAGCCAAGACTTTTCATTGTTTCCCACTGTTTTACTTGGTCTGGAACATCGGCAATAAACAAGGCTCTAGGTAGTCAGGTAAACAGACAAATAGGTATACAGATATATCGATCGATTCTTATATATATACATGCTTATTCGTTAGCAGAGCATATAAGTATGTACATACATACATACATAGTAAATACATACAGACCATCCATTGGGCGTCTTCCAATACATCGTGGGCTCAATCGCTTGCCAACATGTTGCAGAAGGAGCTTTCCGATCTACTTGTTCCCATGCACATCGACAGGTTGTCTCCTGTTTTTTGCGCCTACGATGTTGATCGTATGAATTCCTATTACCACGAAGACTACTAAAAACTCGACTTTTATAAATGACTGATCTGCGTCGTGTACAGCACGTACGCTGAGCATCGATCGATGTACAGCTACGTACGTCTGAGCATCGATCGATGTACAGCTACGTACGTCTGAGCATCGGATCGATGTACAGCTACGTACGTCTGCATCATCGATGTACAGGCTACGTACGT
>RHDR01000406.1:0-28504 GCA_009806295.1 Davidsoniella neocaledoniae
GCCCCCGACTGTCCCTATTAATCATTATGGCGGTCCTAGAAACCAACAAAATAGAACCACACGTCCTATTCTATTATTCCATGCTGTACTATTCGAGCATAGGCCTGCCTGGAGCACTCTAATTTTTTCAAAGTAAAAGTCCTGTTTCTGGTATACATTAATTCTCTTGGTTCTTGTGACAAGGCTCGATGTCAATCAACCTTTAGATACGAGGTACATAGCATGAGAGCTGCATACAGCTACAAGTGGTGGTATAAGGCTCTCAAGATTCAGCCACACAAGTCACTTCTGTCACAGCTCACTAGTAACGCCACATACATGGTACCAAATATACCAAATAGGATCACGCCACAAAACCGGGTCCTATTTCAGCGCACGGACTGTACAAATCCTAAATTCCCACCATACAAACTACCCAACGTAGGATTTTTTTCATGGCTGCGATAAGATAAGGAAAAAAAGTTAACGACGATTCTTCTCTGGTCTTTTAGCTGGCGCAATGAGAATTTCTCCCACCACTACTGGACCACACATCACCATCCATCACTAATTATTTGTTTTGTTTGTACGATTGCCCGTTAACTCGTGTATCTCAATTCCCTTGAAACAATTCCATTCATCGCCACATATCTCGACATCGATCACTATCGCCATTACAATGGGTGTCAAGGCTGGCCAAAAGCGCAAGTTTGGCAGCGCCAAGGCCGCTCCTGTCGAGGAGAAGAAGCAGGTCACCTCTGCCGCTGTCCCCAAGAAGGAGAAGCGCCAGTTGAAGAAGGTCGAGCCTGTCGAGGAGTTCAGCGAAGAGGATGACGATGATGAAGAGGAAGAGGAAGAGGAAGAAGAAGATGAGGAGGAGGACAGTGAAGAAGAGGATGAAGATGCCGACAATGACGGCGACGAAGCCAGCGATACCGAGAACAAAGATTCTGCCCTTGAGGCCCTGCCTAACAACACTCTTTCGCTCCCTCAGTCCTCCGGCGACATCGTCAACAAATTCTCTGAGCTCAACCTATCACCCAAAACCCAACAAGCTCTCGACGGCATGGGCCTAACCGAGATGCGCGAGATCCAGAAGCGGACGATCCCCCCGCTACTGACCGGCCGCGATGTTCTGGGTGCTGCCAAGACCGGCTCCGGCAAGACTCTTGCCTTCCTAATCCCCGCCGTCGAGATGCTATTCTCGCTCAAGTTCAAGCCTCGTAACGGCACCGGCGTCATCGTCGTCTCGCCCACCCGCGAACTGGCTCTCCAAATCTTCGGTGTTGCGCGTGAGCTGATGGAACACCATTCCCAAACTTGCGGTATCGTCATTGGTGGTGCGAACCGTCGTGCCGAGGCTGAGAAGCTTGCCAAGGGTGTCAACCTGCTCATTGCTACCCCCGGCCGTCTGCTAGATCACCTGCAGAACACCCCCTTCGTATTTAAGAATCTCAAGTCTCTAATTATCGACGAGGCTGATCGTATCCTAGAGATTGGTTTCGAAGATGAAATGCGCCAGATCATCAAGATTCTTCCCAAGGAGGACAGACAGACTATGCTGTTCTCTGCTACCCAAACCACCAAGGTCGACGATCTAGCCCGTATCTCTCTGCGCCCTGGTCCTCTATACATCAATGTCGACGAGGAGAAAAAATTCAGCACTGCCGATGGCCTAGAGCAAGGCTATCTGGTGTGCGATGCCGACAAGCGCTTCCTGCTTCTGTTCTCCTTCCTCAAGCTCAACATGAAAAAGAAGATCATTGTGTTCTTCAGTTCGTGCGCCTGCGTTAGCTACCACGCTGAGTTGCTCAACTTCATCGATATTCCCGTCCTGGCTCTGCACGGTAAGCAGAAGCAGCAAAAGCGTACCAACACTTTCTTCGAGTTCTGCAATGCCAAGCAGGGTACTCTGATCTGCACAGATGTTGCTGCCCGTGGTCTAGATGTAAGCCTTACCTCGCCGACTTATCAACATGATAATGCATAACTAACCTCTTCGCTTATATTAGATCCCCGCTGTTGATTGGATCGTCCAGTTTGACCCCCCGGATGACCCTCGTGACTACATTCACCGTGTCGGTCGTACAGCCCGTGCCAATGCCCAAGGCCGCTCGCTGATGTTCCTACAGCCCTCCGAGGTTGGTTTCCTGACACATCTCAAGGCCGCCCGTGTGCCAATCGTCGAGTTCGAGTTCCCCACCAAGAAGATCATCAACGTGCAATCGCAGCTGGAGAAGCTCATCTCACAAAACTACTACCTCAACAAGTCTGCCAAGGAAGGTTACCGCGCCTACCTTCACGCATATGCTTCCCACTCTCTACGCACCGTGTTCGATATCAACAAGCTTGATCTCGTCAAGGTTGCCAAAAGTTTCTGCTTCACTACTCCTCCCAGAGTCGATGTCACAGTCGGTGCCAGCATGAAGAACCAAGGCCGGAGATCATATGGAAGCCAGCCCCATCAACGGAAGAAGGTCCGAAGATAAACAAAGAGAATAGAGGAGACGAGTGAATAAACGAGGAAGTATATATTTTGGAGAGCATGTGGGCTCGGGATTATGCTTGGACAATACGGCGTCAAGAAGTATCATTGCACCTTTTTTTCTTCACATGTTATTAAAAAAGTATACTACTATATGCGGTTTGGAGTTAGTTATCTGTTGCTATGTCTTTGTCTTAAGTTTAGTTGATTGGTCTTGAGTTCAACGAGACAATTGGCATCATTGTTTTAATAGTATCTCTCAACTACATGAACATAACTCATCGCTTCTACAGAGGCTTAAAGATTGGTGTGACAAATACATATATATCATCATCATAAGATACCACATAGCACAGTAAAAAAATCACATATACATTTCAAGAAACAAGACATAAGAGAATAGCAAAAACCAAAACAAATAAATAATTATAAGAACAAAACAAAAGTACTACCTAAACGCCATTCTGACTCTCCCCAATAACGAAGAAATACAAAACACCACTCTCCACAGAGCCTTCACATACCCAATATCACCACCATCATCATCATTACCGTATGTTTTTCCCTCCCCTTCACAATCATCATCGTTTCCATGGCCATCACGGCATTTTTTGAACTCTTTCATTGTTTTTTTCTTCATTTCCCGCAAAAGACAACGAGGGGTGGTAACACATAAAGAGACCAATTTCCATAAAGACAGATAATATAAGACAAATATATGAAATAATTGGCATTAATTAACAGTTTTTTTTATACATGTCATTATCCCGATTTCACCGGATGAGACATGATATAGTAATAAGCAAGCTTGAATAAGAATCCCCATATATGAGGAGAGAGGAGGTGAGAAGTAGAAGAAAGAAAAATGTAAAAGGTAAGGGAAAGGCATCTTTACTTTACTGAAGAACTCGCTACAGCATGAGGAAGGACAAGCATTCTTTTTTTTCTTGTTTCTTAGATCGCCGCAACAAATAGACAGAACAAGTACAGAATAAGAAAAAATTGCATGACAGAAGGCAGAAAGTAATACGTGGTGCGAATGAAAATGCGCGCACCGTCTAGAAGAAGACATGCAAGTATTATCATGTACAGTACTTTGTTGGGGAAGAGGCAAATACTCTGCATGGCTCAGCCTAATGAAGCCGTTGCATATATACAAGATATAAAATGCAACATAGTTGTCTACCCATATTATTCGAACAAGGGAATTGTCATATGAAGCAAAAAAAGAAAAAAGGAAGCTGACCTGAGTTTCTCGAAAGGTCAATAAAATCTGGCCAGGCTGCGCAATGGATACCAAGCAGGCTGAGACTCTAAGATATGGTAGGAAGCATTTGTATGGTGTGTACATATTATGCACAAGTATCAGCGTAACCTCTTAGACCTTTTTTTTCGTTTTTTTTTCGTCGAGTCGGAGGGCCTTCCGGGTAACATCAAGGCCAAGTTAGCCTAGTCGTTAAGCGATAGAAAGCGATTGCCCGAACTATAAATGTTCAGTCCAGTCATTCCATTTTCGCAAAACAGGATACAAGGTTGGTAGAGGACGATATCATGAAACGAAAAAAAGACCATGAAACTTTGGCTGGCAGTGGTCATATCAAGCAAGATAGGCTGCGAAATCGAGTAGTCGAGCCGAGAGTCGGAAGAAAAAGAGTAGAATCTGAGAAATCTTATGAGCACCGAGATCATGAGCAAGAAAATACACGCAATCACAGTAACCAGCATGCAGACATACATCAGGGATGCAGTTAGAACAGGCAAGCACAAGAGCCATCTACCATATAATCCACGCCTCTTGTGAAGCCCCCCCTCCCCTTTTTCTTCCCCTTTGCCTTAGTCGATGTTCTGTTTGTTTGTTCTTCATACTGAAATGTCACAAAACGGATCCTGTGTTTGAGACGATGGCCAAATAATGGCCTCTTTTCCTTTCCTCTCGATACTGGATATGATAACACACAGAGAGGAAGTGAGCGAAAGTAGCATGGGAGCACAGTCAAATCGATGGAGTCTCCAGGTTCCGGGGTGGGTTCTTTTTTTCGTTCACATGCAGATCTTATCCACGTGTCAAGTTACGGTATAGCGAGGATCAAGGGGGCTAGTTTGGGGAGGGTTCCCAAATCCGATCCGAAGTTCATGAGCATGTCAAGAGGGGCCTACGCATGTTAAGACATGGGCAGCAAGTCAAGTAGAAGTAAAGAAGAAAGCAGGGCCAAGCTCAACAAAGAAGATACAGATGTATCTAATGTGTCAAGAAGACCTGAAAAAGGGTAAGGAAAAAAGGAAAAGGGCTATCTAGATCATCGAATCAAGACCAAACCTCGAAAATAGGTCCTGAGATAGGAATAGACGAAATTGCATCCATCGGTATGCCAAAATGCCAAATAGCCGACGATAGAAAAGAAAAGAAAAAAATAGAAAAGAGTAAGTCGAAAGGTATGAAGAAGGGTATCTAGTTCAGCTGCTGGAAAAAGGTCGTATGAGTACTTTTAAGTGTTTCCAAGTCGTTGAAAACGTTCAAGAGAAAAATAATAAGACAATGCGCGCCGTCCATGGTTGATGCATGTGATGGTAAACGAAAGGCCATCCTAGGGTATCATATGAGTGAGTCCGTAAGATGGCATGAAGAACAAGAGAACTGACTCTTGCAGAAGTAGAGTCGCCCAGAACGAGAAAAAGAGAAAAGAGCCAAGTAAAACATCGAGAGAAGTGAAAAAGACAAATCAAAATACACAGCTCATTCACGGTAGGTGGTGAATGGGTTGGGTTTACTGGGGAGGGTTAGAGACAGGAGGCTGCTGGCCTGGGGTCTGGCCCTGGTTAGCTGCTTGGCTCATCCACTGCTGGTACCACATGGTGAGATAGTTCTGGTATCCGCCATATTGCGCGTATGGGTCGGCTTCGCCAGAGGCCGCAGGTGGCTTGTTGTCAGAGGGTCTGGGCTGGGAGTGGTTGTTGTAGCTTGAAGGAGGTCCAGAATTGCGAGGGGCATAGCCGTTATCACGGGGACCACGACGGTTGTCGTAATCGCCACGTTCACCACGGTCATCGCGGCGAGGGCCACCAGGGTTATACGGGCCACTGTTCGCTGAACGCTCACGCATGGCGCTAACACGGTCAGAGATAGCGGTCTTGGCCTGGTGAATAGCGTCCGGGGTTCCAATAAGACCAATAGACCGTTGGCTGTCGTCACCGTTAGCGGGACCCTGAGTAACGTTGATTTTGCATCCCGAGGTTGCCTGGATCTCACGGATAGTCTCGCCCTTCTTGCCAATGATCATGCCCACTGCTTCAGAGGGCACAAGCATTTCGTCAGTTATGACATCAGGGCCGGTGGGCACTGGGATACCATATGTATCGCCATTGTTAGCACTACGAGGAACATAGGGCTCTCTGGGGGCGCCATAGGGTTCCCGGCTGTACGGCTTCTTCATGGGACCACCGGGACCAGTGCCTGCAGGGGGGACACCGGCAGCAGCATCACGAGAGTCGCTATCCACGATTTGCATGATCATGTCCTTGGCCCGCTGGGTTTGCTCATGTGTGCCAATAAGGTTGACAGGTCTCAGACCATCAACGCTCTTTGTCTCGTCGACAATGTTGATATGGCAGCCAGAACGCTCTTGGAGATCGCTGATAGTCTCGCCCTTGCGGCCGATAATAAGACCGACAGTACGATCAGGAACCATGATTTGCATGTGGTCCTCGCCAACAGGGACAACTGTAGGGCCAGAGGCAGTAGGAGCCGCAGGTCGGGTTTTGGACCGGGGCATGCCCAGGGCGCCACTGTCAGCAATAGTTTGGTCAATCGCCGCCTTGACCTCCTCACGACGCGCCTTGGGACCCGTGATTTTGCACTCGCGCTGACCGCTCTCTGAAGTTCCGAGGAACTGTACGCGGCAGCCTGATTCGTTTTCGATGCGGCGCAAGTTTTCACCACTTCGGCCAATGACTAGGCCGACAAGGTTGGCATTCACCTCGAAGATCTCGAACGGGCTGCCGTCATCAGCGCCAGCGCCAGCGCCAGAGCCATGTGAAGGTGGCGACCGGCGAGTCATGTTACGAGCTCTAGGGTCGCCTCCGTAGGCGTTCTCGCGACCGTACGAACGCTCTTCACGGCGCTCGTCCCGGTATGGGTTATAGTTTTCGCGGTACGGCTCTCTCCGGGCGGTTGGCGACCGAGAGCGGCTACGAGCACCGTAGCCACGGTATTCCTGAGCGTGGTCGCGCTCATACGATGAAACGCCTTTTTGGGCAGCAAAGGCCTTGGCTTGAGCAATGGCATCGGCGAGGCTGGAGTGAGTAGGGTTACTGGCCGCCGGCGCGCCTGCATTGTAGTTAGGGTCCGGCTGACCAGGAGGAGGGGGAGGGACGCCGTATGCTGGCACACCACCTACTGGGCAGCAGGAGGGTATGAGTGCTGTTGAAGACCAGGCAGAGTCGTTGCCAGCGACGGTGCGGCGGGGGCAACAGGTTGAGCGGGCGTAGGAGTGGGAGCGCTGTGCTGTGCAGCTGTACCAATAGGAAGCATTAGCGATCAGTCCTGTCGAGATCCGACGATGATTCGAGTGCGCTGGAGATAAATATGGGGGATGATTTGGCTTACCGAGTGCCGCCAGGATGGACTGGATGTCCTGAGGGGCCGACATGATCGTGAAGGTGAGTGTTGATTTGGCTCGGCTTGGGTGTCGACTCGAGCGATACAATGGATCGAATGGCCAACTGTGTAGCGATGATTGAAAGGCGATCGCGACTGGGCTCTTTGAACAATTGATGGCAAGATGCGCAGATTCACGGCCAACAAGATGCTAGTCTAGTCAAGTTGATAATTGTCGCGCAACCTGAGATGTCTCTGTACTGTTTGTAATAGGTTGGTGGTGGGCAGGGAAAAAAAAAAAAAAAAAAAACTTTCCTAACCCTTTTTCGCTTCCACAAAAATTAGTGAGCAATGAATGGGTCACTTAGCGCGAACTGGCCACTATAAACGCGACAGAAAAATTATCTGTAGCAAAGGCTCAGGCTAGGGCAGGCCAATTTGCCATTTTGCCAAATTTCTACTGCATGGGCGGGTTGTTGAGGGCATGAAAATTTGTATGTTGGCAGGGATGTCTCGCCGGTTCCTTGCTGGATGTTTATAGGCTAAACACGGGTTATTTTAGCTGGTCGGTGATAGCGATGATTATTGCTGGTCAAGCCCACCACATGGTCAAAGACTTTCAAGACTCCAAACCTTGCTTCAACTGACTGAGAATTCTATAAAACACATAGAATCGCGGTATCTTAATGCTCATAAATTATATGCTAGGCCTGCCTAATACTCAAATGCGACGCTGACAAAATTCCCATTCTCTTCATAACGTATCTTCATGTTATATGTTCTGGAGTACGTATAGGGTTAGGGTATACCATCGGCACCTACTAAATACATACTAAAGTTAAGCTCAGTACTAAAAGAACAATGTCACGGCCCCGAAAATAGTCTTATACTATGAGGGAAGCAAAATCTCGTGACCACATCTCATGAAGCCAATTGTAGCCTTCTGAGTTCTTGGATACACGACGCTCGTCCTGGAAACTCCATGTCTTGCGCAAGGTATCGATGGCTGTAAGGATATAGCCCCACGGAACAATGGTAAACATCTCCATAAGTCGGTCCATAATCCATCGCCGTCGCACTTCATCCTGGCATTCTGCTCCAGCCATGAACAGAGGCCATGCGGCACCCTTGAAATGTATATCATCTCTACCTACAAGATCCATGTTGTTAAATATCTCGGTCACGAGATCGTTGACAGAGACAGGCGAGCTCTCGCGCACCATAGGGATAGCACGTATAACGTAGAGACAGATGGCTGCTCTGTGTGATGCCGCTACCAACTCTCTACTAGTAGCATCATTAAAAATTGCTACACTAGGCATACTCGAGACCCATTGCTTAAGGTCGTAATGCCGTGCTTTCTCGATGAGACTGATAGCCTCGGCAACGAGTTCTGGCTGGTGCCGTGAACCTATCTGGTTGGCGAGCCGAGACGCGTCCGGTATAATCTCCAGCATAAATGGTGGACAGCAGAGATAACTATCTGCTTGTGTTCTTCTTAACACAGGAAGCAACTCAAGTATGTGACTGCCCACACTCACACATCTTGTCGTAGACATTAGAGTAGACCCAAGAATATGATAACTATTGATTTAGCAAGATGTTAGTGATCTAGAAAGATAACGAAAATCGAAGGTATAGGTAGCTCACATAACAAAGTTAGCAATCACATTGTCGGAGATACGGCTACTGATGCTCCATTCTGCCTCAAAATCGCCTGACGTGGTTAGATTAGCCAACAATCGACTGCCGCCTTGAAGATGGGATCTCCAGCCCGATCGAGTAAAGTCAATGAGCTCGATATTAACGAAGAAGAAAGCCGCCATGATGGCAATCTCCCTGTTTTCCCTACCAAGATTGACCAATAGGTCCCGCATATACATGATGGCACGCTGCTTTGCGACAAGTCCATCAAGTAATGCTTTGTTTGCAACAACATGATTGGACCGGAGAGAAACGTAGTGATCGCCAATATCAATGTGTAAAGGGAGATGGCGTAGTCTGGGCTGGTGCATGTTGGCAATATGTATAGCCGATGACGCGACCACGATGTTCATGAGAACAGGATGGTGCCGGGCGATAGGTATGATATCCCGGAATGGATTAACGTTGAGCGCATCATGGGCAACGATGTCTTTCGTTACACGGTAGACTAGAATATGTATATCGTATCAGCACCGGAAAACCAGGTTTTGCGGTAGTGAAATAAGGGTGCAACATGGGGTGTGTGCGATGGGAGGTCTATTCAAGTCGTGAAGGGGAAATAAATAGATGAAATAGATGTATGACAACGACTTTATATGGCTAATAGGGATATGCACATGCTAATAAAACTGGGGTATGAAACATGGACATAGGTTGGTTATTGTTATGGGTATGCAGATTGGGAGCGGAACAAGCCCAAAGTAGTACAGAAACGACAACAAGTGCAGATTTTCTTTAGGAATGGTGGGAACAAGGCGACGTGACTTACAGTGATATAAATATAGCTTTGTAGACTGGCTTAAGTCTTGGAAGAGCGGGTCAAGAGAACGATGAGGACCTTGGTAAAACGGAACAAGCGCATTTATTGGCTCGGGAGTTTCTTCTGGACTAGGTTCGGGCAGTTCATGAATGGGCGTGGCATTATGAAGGAATATGCTTTCTAGAGACTCTGAATCTAAATCGGCAACATGATCGTCGGTAGTTGCCGTTACTGGCGTTGGTAACGGACTATGAGATGCTACAGAAGACAATGCTTTGCGGTGTTTCTTAGGTGGAGATGAGACCTTCCTCTCTGCCTTTTTCTCGATCTTTGTTGGTGTCACTGGTGCTACTTTGATAGTGCCATCTTCATGCGCTGTACCTGATGCTTTACCAGCACCAGAGATACCATTTGTATTACTGGCAGTCCATTGTGTCCATACAAAAAGCTTGTCATATCCGAGACATTCTTGGCCAGTAATGGTACATTTGTTGCAGGTGGGCTGAGACCTGTCACAGCGAAGACGGCGCCTTCGGCAGTTGTGACAAGCCTTGGTAGAGGAATCTCGACCTCTAGCTGGTGGTCTTGTTGTCATTCGATGATGAAAGGATAGGAAGGCTAAAGCAAAGACCAAATATGCGAGTAGATGCAGCCCACAACGGTGGAAGAAGCGACTAACAGGGTATCTCTGGATAACCGAATGTAGATGATGGAACAGATACGTTAGGTCAAAACTAGTATTATAGTACACAGGTACAGGGCCGAAGAAAATGATGAAATAGGTAGTAGATATTATCAAAGAATTGCTCAAGGCGGGCGGCACGACTGGTATCTTTCCAGAGAAATGATGGATTTCTGGCTGGCGGTGCTACTTAGAAGAAGGGAGGATAAAGGCGATGATGACGCCTAGGCAAGAAGGATGTGGGATATCGGAAAAAAACGCCCGCTAGAAAAGAAAACGAGTCACGATGGAAATGAAAGTGAAGATGAGATTGAGATTGAGATTGGGAATGTTGCGTGGTTGTGAAGCCCGCAAGTTAGAATGTTACGAGTCGAAACTCGAGACTAGAACAAATAGGAGCGCTACAATAGGCTTGAAAATATGCGTTGTAATGGTATTGCTGACCACGGGAAATGATTCAACGATAAGAGAGCCAAGAACCTGTCCAATACTAGCGTGATTAGTTGTATCTGTATAGGCAGCGTGTGAAAATGAGTCCCAAGATGCGGAAATTGGCCGTGGTAAGTGAGAAAGAGGGGGCTTTCCCGTACCGAAAAGAAAAACACACGAAACTAGCTAGGCCTAGCCGGGCAATTCGATTGATATCGTGCCACCGAAAAATAACGGCGTCAACTATGACTATGGGCGGAAAACAAATCGGGGACGGTTGCTTTGTTTGATAGTCTGGGGAAGCTAAGAGTTTTGGTAGTGGCCGAAGAAAGACCCACCCGTGCTGATCAAGAATGGTAATAAAAACGCAGCAGATGCAGCTTCTTAGGAATCGATGCAGCAAAAAAAGAAGAACAGAAGAGAGAAGCGAGAGAAGTAAACGATATCTGTACAGATGCTGGCATGTGTGTTTTGTGTTGATTAATCAGAGCAAAAAACACAGAACCTACAACAAATTAATATCGAACCAGGGATCAGCAGGCCTAATAGATTTCTTTTCCTTTCTTGTTGATTGGCCCGGAAGCTCCTGATGCAGCCATGCCCGCCAACGCTTATCAGACAATGACAAGTAACAAAGCCCGCATGCAACTAGTTACTAAGTGTTCAAAAAAAATCATCAGGCTATTGTTACACCACCATATGCTACAAGAGACTGATCAATGTTCATATTCACATAATAGAAAGCCATGTTATTGGATGATATTTTCGCTTTGTTTCTTTTTCTTTCTATGCAGTCTGTCAAAAACCCGAAGCAGAAACTTCAGTGTGGTAGTGACCCAAATGTTGGGTGCTATTATGGCCGATGTTAAACCAGCACTTGTACATCGTAGATTGCTGTTTCGGATGCAACTTATTTGGTAATGATATTATAAACAACTACAGCTTTCCGCGGCAAACCTATCTTTCGTAGTGGGCAAAAAATACTGTTTTTAAGCCATAACCTATTGCCAATTTACCTCATAACCCTACATTAAAATTATAAGATGTAGGAAAAAAGATACTTCAGATGCTCTTTATCTTGCTTAAGAATATATTGAAGATATATACTCCATTGAAGTTTAAATGAACCCACGATAACAAAACTCTGAAACTAACGATAGATTGGATACAAACGAAATATATGATAAACACGAAAGACGACGCTGTAAATCAGCAACAGCCAGTTATTTCTCAAATCGGATCTCTTCGTCGCGTGCGAACGCCCATCGCTCAATCTTGTGTACCGCTCTCACAACAGGTCCATCAACTAACCGGGTGAAGATATCAGAAACGATTATAACAAGCATACCTAAAATGACGAGACCAATAGCCCAGCAGGCCGTTCGCTGAATTTGGTTTTGTTGGCCCGTGAGACCTCGGATACCCCAACCCGGCTCTGCGGGGTGGTTCTCAGTTGCTGGTCGAAAATCAGAGCCAAGGGTACGGTGTTGAAACAAGTTAAGGACAGTGTGCTGTAGAATATAGAAGGCAAAGCTAGTCTTGCCGGCGTATTGTGCGATGCCGCTATTTAGGATACGTTTGGTGATGCGAATGTTTGAGCATGCCCAGACTGTCAAGAACGCGCCGATAGCGTACCAAAAACGAACACCATGATCCTCATTGAACATAGGCGGTACGGTATTCGAAAGGTATATGTAATCCTCGGTCATATCGCCCTTCCGGAGTGGATACGATATGATTATACCTGAAAATACTAGAGCTAGAAAACATAGAATGCTTTTGAATACGGCACACATTCCGATACTATCTTCCTTATACTGCTTAGTTGAACCCAGTACGGGAGATATCAAGGTTTCATAGTCTTCACACGACTCAAAATCTTTCGCCAAATGAAGGTCCGCAAGAAAAGCACCTGCTAGGAACTCGAACGCGGCCCAATGGCCACTGATAAAAAGAGTGTATAACATGAGCATAACCATCACGATCCGGCGGACTCTGCCGGTCCGTAGGCGCGATATTCCCATGATGGTAAGAAAAGAAAGAGAGAATGGGAGAACTCAACGGGAATAGTCCATAGATGAGGATTGTATCTACTCTTTGGCGTTCCCTCATCCCACATCCACGGCCAGCCAATATTATAGATGCCATCATCAATCCAATCCTTCAGTTGCAATGAAAGAGTCTCCTCTGGTCTCTTCCAGCCACTGTTGATCCCAGACTGCAAGATTATGACCGTGATGAGTGTTTGGGCCATACATGGGATCAGTAGTCTGAAAGGTCTGCGAAATGTAGCTGAAGCAATAGCACTATGGCAACGTGATATGCCGGACGAAGTAGGGCGTTGATGTGAAGATGACGACTCATAGAGCTCGCGAAGAGGGCGGAAAGCAAGGGCAAAGCCAGATATAATAAAGAAGATATGTACCATTGGCGGGCCAGAATAGAGTATTCGAATCAAGGGCAGTTGAAGCCATGAAGAGCCAATGTCCTCTGGGTTTGAGCCATATAGAGGAAGGAATGATTTGTGGTTGTAATCCGTATAGTGATAGGCAAAAACTACCCATGAAGCTAAGCCGCGTAGACCATCAAGGTGTGATGTTGGATGGAGTCGAGGTGATGTTTTCGGTCGGTCATTGGCGAGACGATCGCTGATAAAAGTCGGCAGAAGAGCATATATAACCGAAGCTAGGATTAAACCTGCCGATTTGTAGACTGGAACAGTTCTAGCTAGAGCCATGATGTAAAGATGATTAACAAGTGTTCTTAGTTGAGTAGTGTTGGTCACCAGCAGGTGATTCGATTGTTGAAGTAGATAGAATATCGATAAGTCTATCCAAGTTGTACCACGATAGCAACAATGCTCAAAGTAGGTAACTACCAAGTTTGCAACCGAAATGGGTATTTCCTTATTGAATGAAAAAACAAACAGCCAGCTGTTATGTTCCACGTGACTTCCAATTATCACGACTTCGAGGATATCCACCAAAAAGACGAAGAAAATGGACGATGAGAAGAAAGAAGGGAATACCTATGGCACAAATACCGAGGGAGCCCTCATGTTTACATACTTACAGGTTTACTTGGCTATACTATACATAAACACTGTGGTTTCATTCGGACAATTCAAATTCAAGAAATTATTAGCAGATCTAAGAGACTTCGCTACAGTTACTCCTGATTTCTACCAACCATCGACTAAGTAAATATAAACCCAGCCAAGGTACACGAAGCTAGATCAATTGATATTCAGACTCCCAGTACCTGCACAGTTTAAATCAAAGCATGAGCACGATGCCAAAATCTTGACTATCAAGATAATATATGGTGCCAAGAATGAGGGGCAGCCCAAGAGGGCATGAAGGCCTCTGGTCGTTTTTAAACGCAGATACTTTTGACAGTGTTTATTGAGTTATTGCTAACCATATCATTCTTACTGCTTAAGAAGAAAGCGGCTCTATCTGATATTGGGACTCCCCACAGTCCATTTAACCTTACAGGAAGGGCGTGACAGCATTCCATGTAAAAGTCCGAGACGTTCATTTTCAGTTATGCAATCCAACAGCGGCACGATTGAAAAGCCTCACCTAAGCAACCAGCAAAGACATTACAGTGCCTAAGGTGTTGCACTCGTATCACCGTGCAGAAACTTATACGGTCTCCGTGGCCTTTTTCTGTGTCGTCTGCAGATGAGAAGTTAATAGTTTAACTCCATTTAGGCTTTTAGACTTACACCATTACTAGGATTAACAAGCCTTTTTTGATGCCCTCGTTGGTTATCTTTCTTTCTTGCTCTCTCCCTCTCGCAGATCTCTTGTTTCAATCCCTTACCTAGGATGCTCAGTTCGGAGGGGATAATTCCTTTGACTAGGTCATTTCCAATTTATTTCACTTCCCAATTTCAAGTTATAGGGTTTTTGTTTGTCTTGATCCCCCACTGATCAACAGTAAAGCAAGCTCAGGTACCATATCTCCACAAGACTAAAGTGAAAGGAATACTAAGCAAGCATTCAAGCTTATTAGTCGATAAATTGTAATGTTCATAGCTTTATCCACCTACATAAACAAGCCCTCCTGTTTTGTACGTATCGCGGAGCTACTATAACCTACTCGACGGAGTTAGGAAGAACAACAACAGTGTCTGTTTGATGCTAATTACCGTGGAACCGGGCACTGCTATCAAAACTCAATAAATATCCACAGCTCGAATTAAACGCCAACTATATGATTAATAGATAGGCACAATTGTCACTCCTTTTACTCTGCTATTATGGATGATAAAATGTGCATTCCAGTTTCTCAAACAGTTCACAGGTCAGTCTGACTTCATCGTGCCGATCATCATGGTGGCAGCACAGCGTAGCGTTTGCCGCCAATGGTACTGATAAGCGTGATATGCGCCTAATTTCAACTCACTCAGTCCTTTCAAAAAGAGCTACATCCGTTATTTTGGTGTGTTAACGCCACCACTGTCATCATTCTATCGTTTTATGCCAGCCGCCCTTTCATGGGCTAGAGAATGTTTTGATTTGAAACAAAACCATACACACAGCCATAACTGGGCCTACAAGGCACAGCACAGTGTATTTCCAATCTAGTTGTATATGACTTTGTACAGCCATTCATGGAGCCATGATTCGATTCTTTTGACCCTTCGGAATATCTGAGAATGTATCTTCTTACACTCGGATTTATCTTGGTATGTGCCTTAGTGATTAAACATTGGCATATTTTCTTGTCAGGTTTCATGACTTGGATCACACTTTTCAATTTCTCGAAGATTGTTCATTAACAACACGGCCAGTTCTTTGGAACCTAGGCGCAATTCGCAACATCGAGCTATCACGTGCAAGATTACTTCATTTGCACAGCCAGCATTGGGTTACTTCTTTCGCTATTACGCCAGTATCTACAACTATTATTTGAAGATAATTCTCCTTAACACCAAGGGATGGTCCTTCACACGGTACGTTATTTACATAGACATTCCTAGTATGTTTATTATAAGCACATATCTGTACTTGTCAATGCAAAGTACTAGACATGCTACATTCTCTCGACTTGTGTCTTAAAAAGAACATTACAGACAATACATACATACGTGACCAAATTACACTCACGTGACACGTGACTTGATTTAATTTAATATATTTAACGTCTGCCTAAGTCACGACGCCCATTGATGGACTTGATTTGATTATATTTAACGTCTACCTACACCAGTGTCCAGTAATTGACGTCACGTGACAGGAGCTCTTAGTGCTAAATAAGATATCACAACACTGTGAACTGGGCGGTTGGTTTAGGGGTATAACGTTTGCTTCGCATCTTCTGCGAACCTGCGAAAGGTCACGGGTTCGATTCCCGTACTGTCCACTACTTTTTGCTTCCGGTCATCATCTTGGATGATCCGAAGCATTCATTATGGATCGTTGAAGATTATATTTTGCATGTACAAGTGAGGGTTTGTTGTATTGATAACCCTTATGTTTTCACAGATCATGGGTCTCTTGAATATAACCTTGTCTAGAACAAACAAAATAAGCTGTTTGATGTAGGTATAGCCACATGAGATCAAACAACTATAAGGACAACAAACTCGTTCGTCCTTTGTTAACAATACATGGCTAATAATTTTTTGTCAAAGCGTCGTTTGGCTATATGGCCATATAATAGTGAATCAGAGAAGCCTCAATGTCTGAGAACATGGTGTTCTGTGTTCGAAGATGAAAATAAAACAAGAATATAAGAGCATAATATTAAAAAATTTAAAAAAAATTGGTATATAGAGCATGAGCGGAAAATCATGAGAACAATAACATCCGAAATCCTTCTTTTGATCCGTGAAAACGGGTCGTTTCATATCAATGTCTCCAGGAACACTTGGAAGGTTTCATCGTAATATTTCCCGAGTACAAGGGAAATAGATAGCCATCTAACGAGACATCAAACTTGACTGACTATATGTATATCAGTATAACTATGCCAACCCTCAAGCTACGGCAGACTTTTCAGGGACGGGTGGTGGCTTCTCACCCGAAGCTTCCAGCTCCGCTTCAAACCCCGGTGAACCAAGGGCAACACTCTTGATATCATGTAGCGCCAGGGAGGGTGGCTTATTGATGATACGAGTCTTTGGGACTTCAATCATTTGTGGCAGTTTCTGTTCAGGCTGAGTTGATTCTTGAACCTGTTCAAGGAACTTGTGAGACGATAGAGGCTGAGAATTAGCCTGTGGCTGCAAAAACGGGCCATGGCTTGTTGATTGCTGTGACAACCTCGGTGACGGGAACGGCGAAGATTGGAACGCGGGAGACAGGTGCGGTGGTGTTTGTTGCCATGATAGAGACCCGCTGCCCTCACTGACAGTTTGAGAAAAGGCTGGGCTCGGTTGTGGAGATATGAAACTCGGCGATGGCTGCGGCTGGGAAATATGCGGCAAGGGGCCGGTCATCGATGCCGGAAAAGTGGTGTCACCGGGCATTTCATAAGCTTGCGGCTGGGAGGTAAACCCCGAGTGAGAGAAGGAATGAGCGTGGCCGTGACCATGACTGTGACCAGTACTTGACAATCGATGCAAATAGGCATTTTGCTGACTTCCGTCAACATTCGGTTGTGCTGAGTGACGGAAGTGGCCGAGACTGTGTCTGTATGACGGGCTTTCGATGCAAGTAGACGCTAACATCTGCGGTGAGAACTGCGTCTGGTTCATTAATGGCGATGGGAAGCTATAAGCGGGAGGGTTCGGCGAGCCGGAGTGTGCCGAGCTCGGCGACATTATGCGTGGATATGGTGCTGCTTCGCCGCGGAGAATGGCGTCTTGGGCCGCAGTATTAGACCGATCATTAGGGTTGACTGTGCGCAACGAACCACCCTCCCGCATCTGCTGCAGCACACCGGCATCGAGAAGCTCAGCCTTCTTTATGATGCGTTGCACCATTTCCTTGCCCGCGGCCTTGAGTTGTGTGCGTACAAAGCTCATGACGGCGACGTTGCACTTGATCTCGATGTCTTCGCGTAGGTAGAGGCCTTCACGGGGTACATTGTACTTGGCCAGACCGAGCTCAGGAGACTCCGGTGGCTCTCCAGGCTGGTTACCGGCGATGCGGTACTTATTGCGCAGATCGATGTTCATTGGCGCATATATATGTGTCTGTAGACCCCAAGAGGTGTTGTGAAAGCAGCCCTTAAAGCTAATCTTTCCGGCGCCAAGCTTGCCCATCCCGGGAACATATTGGATCCGTTCGGTGATCTCGTACCATGTAGAGAAATACTCATCAGCTGCAGCATCTTGCGGGGCTGAGATGGCCTTGTGTGAAAGAACGAGCGGGTTCAGAGTGATGACTTCGGAATGCGAATGTAGGATCTCTAGAGCGAGCTGGCGGGGAATAAAGCTCGGAATCGGAGTGCAGACTGTGAAGACATCTTTCTTTCGCATAAGTCGAGACATGGCTACTCGTGTTATTTGGAATCTTATAGTATGATGTTGGACGGTGATATAATAGTGGCGTTATGAATATGAGGCTGTTATGAAGCACAGCAAGTGTTTGGAGGGCTATAGAAATTGGGAAGGTGCAATATAAAGGACAAAAAAGGAACCAACAAAGGAAATGCTGGATATTAATTAACAAAGAGAATTCAATAACGGCACGGCGTGGGCGGGACTCTAAGCAGCTCCAAGATGGGTGTAGTCAGATATTAGTAGAAATGGAGGAAATATCAAAGATGACGACTCAAAAAGAGGAGAAGACACCAGGAATAGAATGAGACAGTAAGCAGAAGAGATAGTACAGGTAGTAGTAGAAACTACTATCAGTGATGAAAAGCTGAGGAAGTTCTTAGTGGAACAAGGCTGAGTTATAACAACAGCGGTCAAATTTCTTTGTGTTCTTCTCAAAGAAGGATGAGGACAAAAAGAGGCGGAGGGATTAAGTGCTGTTAAAAATAACGCGGGTAGATGCTAGGAAAAACTGCTTTGCCTTGCGAACGACAAAATGTTGGCTGTAGTTTTTTCTTATTTCCCTGTCTACCATCCAACAAGATGTTGATTGCTACGCCAATTTCTGCTGCTGTTGCTACTATACTAGACGCATTCTAAGAGAAGGGGAAATCAAAAAGCCTGCATACAACTCAACCAACAAAATCTTGATGTCCGATCATACGGGGGCACAGACTCCCAATACGACTCTACATTCTGTCATGCTACTACGATGCCGCGACTCTATAGCGTTAAACGGCTTGAAAATGCATTGCAGACAGCCATGGCTCGTGCGTTGTTTTGAAAACTGGCTTGCCAGCTTGACAAACCGGGGGAGGACAAAGGCTAGGGAAAGTTTGAAAACAATGGGGGGGCACTCTCACTACACCAGTGTCACATATTCACTGACTGCCGCCCCCTTTTGCTGGGGCGTAAAAGATCACTGTTAGTCTTCATTCTCAAGGAAGTCGATGTTCTATTCGAGAAGTTTATTACACCTCGATATTAGTTGTATGACGGGCTTGCTAATTTATTGCGCTACTAGTACGGTATCGTCAGCTTGCCTATCTATGAACCCGGCATATTAGTGATCTGCAGACACACATATAACTATGGCTAGGTGTAAGACCAACTCAATTTTGGAATTCGAGTAAGCAAGCTTACATTAGCAGGAAGTAAGAGGCTTTGCTTACATCTGCAAACATCCTGGTGGCGAGTAGAGTAGATGGTTGTCGACAAAATCGAAGTACATATAACTATCTAGGTGAGTTCATGTCAATTCAACCCTAATGAAAACCCTGATGTAGTAATAAAAGAAGCTAGAAATTTATATGTAGTCTTCGCAATGTATATTATTTTCAATGCCCATAAGTGCGTACATGTAGTAGTACCAACATTATACAAATGTACATTGAAGTAAGATTTTTATGTAATCACACATTGGGCGTCAACAGGTCGTATTTGACGCATGATTCAACCTGGTTTTCAGTGTTAGCAGGCTTATGGGCCAGATTAGGTTTTGATATATGGTGAGACTTACATCTTCAACGCTGGCTTGCAGGAAGCGTCTCGTCTCTAGACCCATCCACATGAGAATCACAGAGAAATCGCCGTGCTTAGCCATTTCAGCTCCGCTCTGCGCTGACACTTGTCTAAGGATTGGCAACGCGCTACTGAGAAGATCAAGATCAGGGTCAAGTGTACGCCCAATCCCTTCTAGCAACAATATACTGATGACGACGTTGACAAAGTCGCCTTCCATACGTACATGATGCTGACGTACTACACTGAGTACATCCTGTAGGATATCTCCGATTTTAACACTTCCGAGGGCCAGCGTGCGGCTCTTTACACTATTGACCAAACGCTGCATTTTCAGAGCAAAGAAATCTTTGCCAATAACAGCCTCTGGTTGCCGGCATCTTTCGCACATCAATTCCCCAGAGCGATATCCGTCAAACTCGGCGATTGATCTGAATAGATCTAAGAAGTTTTGCCGGTTGACAGCATTGAGTTCGGTTACTAAGCCGGTGTCAATAAATATGAGCTGGGCATGGTATCCTTCGCGCTGAATCTTGGCTAATTCTTTGGTCCAGCCGACTTGGTCTTTTACATCACTGAACAATCGTAGTCTTGCAAGGACCCTTTCGACATCACGATCTGATTGCTCGACTGGCTCTTTGGAGGACTGCCAAGCAGGTATAGGGATACCAGGTGTATCTGGTGGATAGAAACGGACCATGATATTGCCAGGATGTAGATCAGAGTGGACAAAGTTGTCAAGAAGAAGCATGCGTAAGAAGGCATCTAGACCTTCCTCAGCAATATCTTGTTGGAACACTCCACCGCCTAGCTCAAGAAAATCCGCCAATGGTATACCCTGAGCAAATTCCTCGATTAGGACTTGCTTGGTTGTGATTTCTGGGTAAGCATGTGGAAATGAGACAGTAGTACGGTTTTTGAAGTTATGTCTAAATCTGGCGAGATTGGTAGCTTCGATGCGCAAATCAAGTTGTAGATGCATCATTTCTCCAAATTGGTGCACCTCATCAGGCAAGGATAGCCACTCAATAGTAGGAATAGCATTGAGAAGCCGGGCAAAAAATCTCATGATGCGGAGATCCCTCTTGATCAAGCGGTCAATGCCAGGATGGACAACCTTGACGGCTACGTATGATGACGGTACGCCTTTTGGTGAACTTTTTAGAACAGTATCGACATTGCGCAATACAGTCTCACGCAAGAGTTGGAAGGCGCTGGCAGGGCCCTTGGTTTCTGGTATGGTGATATTTGGCTTGAGTTTTGCTTTGTAAACTTGGGCAATAGCACCGACTCCGATAGGCACAACATCAAATTCGTCGAAGATTTCATGAAAGGCTAGCCCATGGAATGATTGTGTGATGATGCGCTGGGTCTCAAGAAAACTATGCGCTGGCGCATTTGAGTGTAGTTTGGACATGATATCACACATCTCATCAGGGAAGATATCGGTGCGAGATGCCGCCCATTGGCCCAGCTATGATATTACTATTAGTATATAAACGTCATAACTTGATATGCCAAGATTTCATATGTTTGACTAACCTTAATAAAAGTAGGCCCAGCCCATTCCATAGCCTGTACTAGGAACCCGTACCACCAGATAGTGCCAGACCTTTCATTATCTCGATCGGGGAGTCTGGGACCACACCAAGTTGCGGGAAGACAGATAATCACCGGTACGAAGATACCGACAAGCTGCACAAAACGGACACAGGTACAGACTGGTTCCCAGAGCCACACATCGAGAAAATAAAAAATTAAACACCTGAATCTTCGTAGGCCACAAGCTTCTATGGGCAGTTTTTGGTTCAATTCCTCTCGACTTGAGGCCAACATTAGCGTCTCCGTGGGCGTCCACTCTTTTCCAGAGTCTGGAGGGTTGCTTAGGTCGGCTAATGCCAGGCTGCCTGCAGCAACTGCGATGCCCGTGCCGGCTCGGAGGTAGGTTGTCCGAGACGAGCCATGCCGAAAACCGCCCAAGCTGTGAAATCGAAGAGACTGGAGACTAATGGAAGACCGGAGTCTCGGACGCAGTAAAGGCATTTGTGGCGATAGAATGCAGGCGATCTGACGCCGCCCTAGACGGCGCGCGTACTGGACAGCCAGGCTCATGATGGCAGGGAAGTCAAAGAACAACTGGAGACCAACAACATTGTCTTCGGTAACGTATCACAGTAGGATGGGATATGGAAATAGCAAAAGAAGAGCTGCTTGAATATAGAGTATATGTTGACTGAATATGGTGATGGAGAGGAACCATACAATAGGAATTTGGGAAGTACAACACACAACAACACAAGATAGCTCCTTCTACATCAATGCAAATGAAAGGGCGGAAAGAGTAGGCGTGCGAAAAAGGCAAGTACTAATGTAGGCTTGTAGGCTTTACGAAACATCCCTTCTATTACTCCCTGTAGGCTTGGTATGAATTGAAGGCAAAAATAAACCAGGTCTCAGGCATCTATAAATCTAATTCCATAAATATGACGAAGCCGGCCTGTTTTATTCGGCATTAGATTAAGCTCTTTAAACAATAATGCTTTAAAATCGCTACAAAGCATTGGCTCTTTTAAGCCAAAAGTGACGTATGAATTGTTCAACAGCTTATTGGCGGCAAAAAGTCGGAAGAAGTTGGCGATAAGCGGGACCGAGAGTCGGTAGGCTTAAGAAAAAATTAAAAAGTTGACCTCGCGATCTTCTTGCGCTTTGAGTATGTGCAGCCAATGAGCGTTGCTCTAATAACAAACAGCGTCATCAGTCAAGCCTGTCTCTACGCAACCATATACTTAAGTTTGGGTATACCCAGTCTCTATTTCTACGAGATCTCTACACTCGATTCTTGTGTCTTTGACCATTCAAAAAATCCTTTTGTATCTCTCATATTGAACGCTATCATGGGCTGGTTTTGGGCAGATTCGACCCCAGCTGCTGCGGCCGGTGCTACGGCATGTCCTATGAAGCACTCACCCAGCGCTGTTTCTGCGACTGGCACCACAGCTTGCCCGGTCAAGCACAAGCCTGATGCCGCTGCGAAGCCTTCAGTAAGTCTTCTGTAAATATATATACTCACATACATCTTCGTGTCTAACAATGCTTCGCTAGGCTGCTTGCCCCATGCACAACAAGACCGTCGACGTATTGGCCGGAAAGGCATACGAACAACCTGCCGCCGCCGTATCTGCAGCTGCCGCCGAGTCTATCTCGGAAACTTCCGACAAGCCTCGCAGCGGATTCCTCTCACAGATCAACCCGCTCAACTACATGTTCAGCGAGATTTCACAAGAGCGCGCGCCTCAGCAAACCATTGATCTGCCCACTGAGCGTGAAGAATCGTCCATTCCTCGCAGCGGCGGCTCCGAGAACTGGGAATACCCGTCGCCGCAGCAAATGTACAATGCGCTACTACGCAAGGGCTACAAGGACACTGATTCGACTGCTATCGAGCAGATGGTCGCCGTACACAACTTTCTCAACGAGGGTGCCTGGGACGAGATTTTAGGCTGGGAGGCACGCTTCGGTGGTGGCTTGTTCCGTGGCTGGCAGATTTGCCGTAGGGGAGAGGAGAGAGTCGTGGAGTGTGCACGTGAAATTGAGGGTATTGAGCAGCATAACCCTACGCTGGTTCGGTTCCAGGGTCGGCCCGGCGAGCGGACGCCCAAGGCTACGATTCTACAATGGCTAGGCTCTGTCTTCCCAGAAACCTTTGGGTATGTTTCTTTTTTTCTTCCTTGCACTATATGATAGCTTTGTGATCATACTAACACCTAACTAGCACGGAACCCCCTTTCGATCGCCATGACTGGTATGTCACTCGTCACCTGCGTGATGGCGAGGAGAAAGAAGTCCGCTATATCATTGACTATTACTCCGGCCCACCAGAACCTACCGGCGAGCCCGTTTTCTTCCTCGATGTGCGGCCAGAGTTCTCACCAACCGGTGCCGCTGAACGTCTGATTCGCTGGGGTACAGATACCTGGTGGAAGGCGAGTGGCGGCGAGGCTCGTCTTGCCCGCAAAGTCGAGGCCCTGCGTGCCGCAAACAAGGATAACAACTAAGAAGATATTCTGAGTTGTCGGACTACTTAATTCGGATTACCCGACCAGTATCGGAAACTAGTGCCTCAAAGTAACGTGGGATCTTTATCCTCGTCTTTCTTGTGAGCATTACGGCGTTTTGTATGAGTATTGAAAAGGGCTATTGTTCTGGTTTTGGCTGTTATTTTCTTTTTCTGTTCTGCCATGGAGTTTTATGCTTGATTTTAGTGTTTCATTCTCTGTGTCGGTTTTTTGCTTTTCTTTGCTTTGTTTCTTGTGAGATGAAGTCTCATATATTCTTTCATATGGACATGCATACAATCATGACATCAAGTATATCTCAAGTGGTGTAATGTATTTATGGTACAACGGCGTGTATCAAGCATGTTATGTAATTCTTTTCTTTTATATATTTTGTTCTTATATAGTAAATTAGATAGACGGCTCACTCCCCTCCCCTCAAATGAATTTATAGAATGGCATATTCCAACCATGCTAATATTTCACAACTCCCATCACCTAAGTCAGCTTGGTGGATAGAGCAGTGACCTGATCCAGAAGCGTCTGTGACTCGCCGGCAGCGTTCTTCAACACCTTTTGAAGCAGATGGTCGACCTGACTACCTGCGGCAGTAGGCGGGTTACCCTGGGCAGTCTGGATACGCGAGATCTGAAACGACAGGAAGAACTTGGGCACCTTGATAGCCAAGCTACCGCCAACAGAGCGGATGCCGGCCTCGGTAGCCTGGTAGACATCAAGCATTTCCTGGAACTTGGCCAGATCAGTGTTGGCCAGGGTGCTATCGGTAGCAAAGGTGTCTAGGGCAAACTGCAGGGCCGTGTCCGAGCTCTTTGAGAAATCAATGGACGAGAAAGTGGTGGTGCCCGAAGTCACATCGGGGACCTTGGAGATGGTCGTCTTGGTGCTACTGCAGGTGATGGTAGAAGCGAGAGCGTCGGCAACGGTCTGGACCTCGGCTGGTAGCGCAGTAGTTCCAATGACGGAGCACAAAGCGGCACGAGGAGAGATAGTAGGCGCTATGAAGAATATGGTGTGTTAGTTTGGATCTATTCATGAGCTTGATGCTCTTGATAGAGAGGACTTACCAGCCTGGACGGCCAGAGCGCCAGCAGAAGAACAGCGAAAGAGTGCATTGTAGTCTAAAGAATGGACGAGAAGTATCGACAAGAGGACCAGCCGGAGAAATACAGAAGGGTATGTAGAGAAAGAATGGCGATTAAAAAGGTAGTGCAAAAGAACGGGATTGGTGGCTTCACAGAAGTCAACCAAGACGAAGAGAAGAGAATAAAAAACGAAGAAAAATAAAGAAGCGAAGAAGAACGTGATAGTCCAGATGAACAGTAGAAGAAGAAGTGCGTGTTGATGATCTCCAGCGGCAGATCACCCAACTCTTTATAGAAATGTTCATGTTAGTGAGCTCCTTATACGGCTCTAATCTTCTACATATAAGGTGCAGTCCGAGGCTAAAATGCCCGCTTAGAATGTCTTACAGCGTCTTGCTCTGCTGCAACCTCCTGGAAACTCTTGAGTATGGGGGGAACGGGCCTTGGTGGTTGATCGCCGCTAGGGTATTTGCGCCCATGCTAAACCATAATGATATTATTATCACTATTGCAACGAGCTTCTAAAACCTCTTCATCGTGCTATACACTTCAGACGCCTTTTGTCACAGCCATGGCGATCTCGGCGATATCAGACAACAGAACCCTAGAGATATTCCCATCGATATAGCGCTAGCTTCAGCAATGACACCAGATAACAAGGCAACCTTAGGCATGATCCCAAAGCTATGGCCAAGCTTATTTATTTTAGGGTCAGACTCCTTGGTACTATAACGATTGACTCGACGTGCTATAAGAGAAAACAAAACTTACACCGCTTTCCATATTTAACACACCGCTTCCATATTTGTCATCCCCCCGAAAAAATAAGCTTGTCATATCAGTAAAGTACAAAATAAGCGCTTACACAAGTTTCTCTTGCACAATTATCCAGATTTCAACGATTATCTAGAGGGTTACCTGAACCACTGCCTTGCTCTGGCCTGTTTCATTTGCAATTTGGCTTGCCATGTTCACATGAAATTCGAGAAAAAGAGACTCTAACGAAAGAGGACATAGACCCTTTTTATTGGCTGGACCAAAATGCTGCTTTGGAAGATCCTCTTCTAAAAATCGTCCAGCCAGATAATGCCGAAAAGACTAAAAGTAGACCTAAGAAGAAAGGTACCTCCAGTCAGCATAGAGTTCTTATGCCTCGTCTGCCAAATTCATCTAGAGGCCCAATCACACCAATCCATAGATTCGGTGGGACCTGAGTGTTTGGGAGTATGACTGATTTTTCTAGTTAACTGTTTGTTGATTCAGCTAATTTTTCTGATGGTTAAGGTTTGTCGCCATCACTAGAGTAGGGTTCTGACCCTAGTTGTAAGGTAAGACCCAGAGGGACCAGAAGTCCCACGACGCTACAAACATATCGTCATCGTCAAATGAAACCTCACATGAGATGCCATCAGGTGAAGCATAAGACAATATATGGAACGAAATTCGGACTGTGAATAACCAATAAAAAAGAAACCAGAAGAATAGAAAGAAATGAATGTGAAAGGACCAACGATGCTCTACATTCCATTCAAGATATCTTAGTTTGATAGATCAATAGAAATTCAACCTCAAATCTCCCAATCTGCAAAGACCGTGCAAAAATCACTTATAGGTAACAAATGTTGTACACTATTTTTTTTGAATCATCCAAGTCTGATTTTTGTTTTGATATGCTTTATTTTTTCTTCTTAACTTTTAATTAAAAAAATATAAAAAAATAGAGCTTGAAAGATTGAGGGGCAGTTTTCAAAATTCACGGCAGAAAAAAACACTCTTTCCTAATTGGGACAAGCGTTGTTTTCTCTTATGGCACGTCGAGTCAATCGTTATAGTACTGGGAGTCCGACCTTCATTTTAAGGGTCGCCCTTCCTCCGGCGACCAGGAGGTTTCTTAAATCCAGCTCTATCGAGAGCTGACTTTATAGCATCCTGTGAACAGTTAAGGCCTAGTGCCTTGGGCAAATTGTTGTACGATATAGATTCGATATCTTCGGCAGTACTTATGTACTGAATCAGCTCCTCAACTTGGGAATCGGCAAGCAAAGGTCGCCGGCCACATGAACGACGAGGGGTAGTTCCGTTGTTCATGGCATAGCGGACCTGTCGCTGAGTAAGGTTGAGATGGGCACCGATCTGGCGAGAGGACCATCCCTTTTCGCTAAGCGTGCGAATTGATAAGCGCATGTCACGACTGGTGTTTTTTTGATCGGTTTGAAGACTTTGCTGATCCTGGTGTATCTACTTCTGGTGAATCTGTTTTTGGTGCAGCTGAATCTGGTGCAGTTGGTGCAGGTATAACTGATGCCGATGTAGCTGGTGCTGGTGCAGCTGGTGCAGCTGGTGCTACTGCTGTTGCCGCTGCTACGGGTGCTGCTTGTTCAGCTGTTATGTTGGATGGTCCTCGTTTGGGGCGAGGTCGTGGTGCTGAAGCTGGTGCTGGTGCCGGTCCAGAGATTACTTGTATTGGTGTAGGGGCCTGAGAGAGCAGTGGAGGGTTTACATTCTGGCTCATGAGCGAGTCTTCTGGATCTTTTTGCTGCGACTGTTCATCTGGGCGGTTTACAGGCTGTTCAAATTGTCCAGGTGGCGATGCATCTTGCCCTTCTTGCTGTGGTCTCTGTTCTCCTTGTCCTTGTTGTTCTCGCAGACTCCGTTGGCGATAATAATCTGCGATTTTCTGTTGGACGTATTCTTGGTAATTGTCAAGCCGATTTTGATGAAATTGAAGCTGTTCGTGTCGCCGAAATCCTTCGTCGAGTTGCTGTTGGAGCTGTTGTTGATGAACAATGAGCTGATCTTGGTGAATTTTGACCTGATTTTGATGAAACTTAAGTAAATCTCTCTGTTCCTTGATTCTCTGCAGATCCGATCTTAGATTTTCTATAGTTTGTGCCATGGTGCGCAGTCTTATAGTAGTATAGTAGTGAATAGTGTAGTTTTATGGCTATAAAAATGAATAGAAGTAGAAGAGAAATTATCGCCAACTAGAATTAGGGGAAATCGATGTTTAATGTTTGTATTGTGGGTCCAGCTAAATCGAATAGTCTTGTTCTATATAGTGTGGCGTGTTAAAGAACGTTAGTACCAGACTTATTTGACTAGAGGGGCTAGAAGTCAATTTTAGGACTCTCGATGTACCTTTAGTTGCAATGCTAGAGTAGTCCGATTTGCCATCATTGTCTTCTTTGTTGTTTTGTTCAATTTATAGTATCAAGACCCTTTAAAAGTCCAAAGTTTCAAGCAGTTTAATAGGCCTTTCAAGCAATACATTTTTTATCAGATTCACTAGAGTTTAGCGTTGAGATACAAAGTCTTTCAGATTATTACTTTTGCAGCTGAATTACAGGTACATCGAGAGTCAAAAGTATGACTTTTTGCACCCCTTGTAAATTATGTCACTAATTAGCATACTTAAACCTATAGTACAAAGTATTCTGTGCCTACAAGTACAAGCACAAACTAAAAGGGTAAATTCACAAGAAAATCATGAGGCACAGTATGAACGACTTGTTTGTCCGATAACCAATCGATCGACATCGTCTCCAAAGGACACTATATTTTGGTATCCTTCAATAACTCCGACCGATAGACTGCTACTATTTTTTGATGTATTGATTTTCAGCTACAAGCCCAAGCGATCTGAACCATAGAAAGAATAGCGAAAAAAAAAAAAAGCCAGCGAAAACGATTTCAATAA
>RHDR01000407.1:0-28414 GCA_009806295.1 Davidsoniella neocaledoniae
CAGCAACAATGGTGACAATGAATAGTGATACATATCAATACATGAATTCGTTGGTGAGGTGGTGGTGTGCCACCGTGTGACACAGTGTTGTTCAGCCCCTTGCGCGCTTCTTCTCTTCTACTTTACTGCAGACGGAACTGCCTTATCTTTTGACTAAGCTCGTACCGTGCTCTCAGACCATAACAACTAGAACAAGACTAGCATAGAAGCATGACTGATCGACAACACACTGTTGGCTTCAAGCCGTTGAGGCGCTTCGTTTTATCTAGTTGTATAGACAGACATACAAATACTCTGCAGGTAGGCGGATTTGATGCTACATGACGCTATGGGTACGTGTTCACCTGCTATTGTAATTAATTACCGTGGGGCACTGTGTACATTGTACCATACAGGCATGTATCTGTACGTACAACTAACAATTACAGGCCGGGTAGTAAAGGAGCCGGCCATATTTGAGCATCTTTTCTTGCTTTTTCGTGTCTACTCTTTCCCTTCCCTTTCGTTTTGGCGTTCGTTAGCATGTGATGGCATATTGAGGCTCTCTTGTACATAGTTGTACGCGCTGTCATGTGTTTCACACACCCAGGAATTGTGAACTATATGTAGGCTGTACAGATATAATGTGGTGCTTTGCCTCTCCCGTCTCCCCATCTCAACTTGTTTTTCCACTTCTGTTTATTTGGTATTGTTTCTATCTATTCATCCATGTTTTCTTTTGTACTCTTAAACTTATCTATTTTGAGAAAAAATCCCCATATAGGTTAGCTAAACCAAGAAAGAAAAGCAATAATAAAAAACAAATAATAAAGCGCCTCCACGTCCTTCCCCCATCCTGTAACAAAGCAAAAGACGGCTGGCTCATGGCCCTTGGCTTGGCGTAAATATTAAAAAATCACATATGTATGTAGTTCTTTCACGCTAAGTTCTCGAACCAAGTGACGAATGGCTGCTAATCACTTGTTTAAAAGTCTGGCTAGCTTTGTTTTTCAAAGCCCTTTAAGCCTAAGTAGGAAGAATTTCTCAAAACGGCTGGACCGGATAAAGCTTGCCATACCTACCCCCCCCCCCCCCCCCCCCCAGAAGATTCGTGCTGTATTTGTTTTTTTTTCTCTCTTCTGATCAAGGAGTCAGGGTACACATGAATTACCTGTAGTAGTACCGCTACAAGTAGTACTAAGTGATGTCACAGCGCCGTGGGGGTTTTTTTTGCCTTTTTTCCTACTTGGATCTTTCCCTTCCTTTATCCCTTAGACCAATTTTGCCTATATTGTATACATACATATATGTACAACTACATCTAGGAGTAACGTGTTTCTCCAGTCCATCTCAACTCAAAAGAAAAAAACAAAAGCACGGCCTTTGATCAATGGGTGGTCGTTGCTTCGAAACCGGCCAAAATTCTCATCAGTCTCATCAGCGTATATGTAGTAACATGGTCGTATGTGATGTTATTATGGCGTAAAATGCTTGTATGAGCTCCCAGACAAGAAATCCTAGATTCGTAGCTAAATGTAGCTAAATACATAGCCCTGAACAAGCTCGGGAAATCGAGTTCGCAATCTATTTTTCATCTAGTGCCACGGGCAGAAACAAGGCTATCCTTGATTTGGAAATGAACACTCAATCGCTCTGTCACTAACTTTGGGGAAAGCTTGGAGCGATTGTCCGATTGCTACTGTCGAGTTCTACAAAGCCAGCACTAAAGGTAAAGGTAAATTTGACTAGCTCACTTTACGATCACGGCTTCTTCCATCCGACTACAAAAAGCCAATGTCATTACTGTTTATGATGATAAGGTCAACCGTTGTTTGATGTGTTCGTAGTCTAGATCCTTCTATCTTGTATATCTTGTATGAGTGGTTTCAACTTACGCACTTCTTATATATCTGTAGGCAATACGTAGCGATACGATACGGTAAAAGATGATCCGTATTGTTATCTATCTTTACCCTCAAGCGACATCGGGCGCATTGAAAAGAAAGACAAGCCTCAAAATGTAGCGATACAGATCGAGCTTACAGATACACGTCTCTTCAAAGCAGAAAGCAGCATTGATAACGAACTGTGAGATGATTTGATGGTTTGATGATGAGCTGGCTTGGCCCAAGATCGGCGCGACTGGATGTTGTTGGTCAGCCCAAAGCCCGATTTTTTTGGGGCCAAAAGACCGCATAACAAATGAAGAATAAGAAAACAATAAACGAAAAAAAAAGAGAGACCGCCCAATATAATGCAGACAATTACACGGGTATCTGAGGCTATACTATGTATACGTACTTTCAACCGCAAGTCGGGCCGTGCTACAAACGCTAACCTATGGGTGGTGGGGCGCTGGACTGCGTTGCGGGCGTAAAATAGCGCTGTGTGCGCCAAAATGAAATACAGATACAGATAGTAATAGATGAGTTGGCCTATTAGTTACTTGCTACATGTACGTACAGAGTACTGAAACTGCAGCCACTATTGGGTTGGTCGTCCATGACCAGTAATCAACCTAAGTCTTGCCTCGTTTCCGACTGCTCGTTGTTGTGGTTTATCTACATATTTTATATAATATGTACATATCTGTACAGATACATATGTAGCTATGTACATATAGAGTGTGTACTTGCTTGTATATTTACTACACAGCTGATCCCCAATACTTCCATACAGCCACCACTACTTATATGTATAATGAAATGGTATATACATTGAGAGCCCGTATAACAAGTCAAATGAGCAGCAGATTGCCGGGCGCTACACAAATATGACCGTCATCACATCACACACATATCTGTATAGTTGTATTGGCAGAATATAGCCATGTACCGGTACATTGTGGAACATCACGCCTATATTGGCCTATTGTATACAAATACAGTGCATCTACCGACTTACATACAGATACAACTACAACTACAACTACAACTATACCAGTAGTTGTATGCATGTACCCAAAGGCTTGAGGCGCCCACGCTCATTGTCTCGCGCTCTATTTTATCCTCGTTTGTGTCAGGCCTGTCACATCTCCGTCTGACGCTGGAGGCCAAGATACAACGTTGTCTATGCATGGCTCCAGCTCTGGCTTCGGTAACAGCGATAACAGTTAGCACCACTTGACAGCAGAGTCTACACATATTACTAGCTATACACATGTACTTATTACGGGTTATTCTAATCAAATCAAGGCAGACCACGGAAGCACGGTGCACCTAGTAACCCCCCGTCCACAGCGTCAATCGTGGGGCAGATCGAAAAAAGAAGCCGAGAAAAATCAAGATCCAACCATAAACAGTTCAGAGAGAAAACAGAACTACAAAATAAGAACAACAATATATCAGTGCCATGATAACCAAACTCAAATATTACAGGATGTATGCTGTACTACTTGATACTGGCACACAGACAATCCGTAAAGAAATGCACTTTTACAACTAGAATAGGACTCAAACAACACATCCAAAATCCCATCTTCATGTTCCAGCCGAGATGTTGCAGTGCCCAGGCAGTTTATGCACTGTGCATGGCGCGTGGTGGAATGGATGGGTGGGGGGATCCGCTGCCGTATCAACAGTAGTACTGTGTACAAATAAATACCATATACATCTGCTATAATAGGCCAAGTGATCACTATAATAGATACCTACACTACCATATACGATATCGGTGTTTTTAGTAGTCATTCACAGTGCGTATAGTGGTTGCAAAGAAGCCGCTCAGGTGCATCTTAGGCCATGACTGCCAATCAATTGATCAACCACTCCAACAAACGAGCTATGAACTGGCCACGGCTAAACTACCAGTTTCTGCTGCAACATGATAGAGTATTGTATTGGTCTTTTTTTGGTCAATGTCCATCAATGTATAGGTACATCCAAGTGTCGTGTAGCATCTGACATGCATGTTCGCCGTAGCATCTCATTGAAACTTGGAATTGCAATATTGGTCCTGCACTGTATTTACAAAAATATGAAATTTTGTCGCGCAACCCTAAGCATCCGATATTTACCCAAATCTCTAACTGTAGATTTTGCTTACTTTTGAGTCAAATTTGGTATTGTGACTATTTACAATTTTGTTGCTCAATAGTTATCTAAGAAACATCTCAGTGAAAACTAAATCATCTCTGAATACCTCTTACTATCATTATTAGCCACATTTTAAGCCATATGCTTCAATTAAAAAAGGATAAAATTTGACTTCGTCGTACATGGATTTCTATCCGTTCAATCTGAAATCATTCATGAAAATCCTGCTATGCTTCTATCACTCGGAAAATCGACATATCTATATATACATATAAACGCTATAACTAAGAGCAACACGTGCATTAACTGGCGTTGGCACTTTATGAGGGCGTGCATAGACATTGGTGCAATAATTAATGTTTGAGGTTATAAAGTGAGCCTTTCTATCACGACCATGAGCATGTCTTAATCATGAACGACTTGTAGCCAAGCCGCCAATAACTTCATGATAGTTTGAAATATGAAAACGTATGAGTTGTTGATATTTCATTATGGTTGTAGTGAACACTTCGACCGTCCCAATCTTAAACACCAAGGCTTGGCTAGCCTGGCCTTATGTGGTCTTACCTGGTGATCATCGCATGTTTTTAACCATGGCGTGGTTATACCCCAGTCAAACGACCGCCCGGGCCAATGGGTACAGCAAAAAAATCGGCAGGATATGACCACAAATCAGTTCATGAAGTTCTACATAGTTTTGCCATGTACAATTCACGGGACATTATGAACCATCGTGAGAAACCAGTCTCATATATAATTGCCCGCCATATCTTAGTCATGTCTACAACCTCTGGGATTTGGTTAACACTACATTACCATTTCTTCACGTCTCATAATTACTTTGATACGTGTAGCCAACTACACAAACTACTGTTACTTAAGACCCTTGTCTGTGATTGCCGAATATCTTCACGAACCCACTACACCTAACGAAGCCGATACTACTATACAAAATGGCAACTAAGCTCCCCGTAAAGCATATTGATCGTCGGGAACTGTATACCAATCTCGATGCCCGCATGTCCTATGTTCATAGTTTTATTGATTGGAATAATAGTAAGCTATTACAACTGACCCTCACTAGTATAGGGTTACTAACTCATGTCTTCAAGGTGACATTGAGGCCTTGATGACCGGCTCCAAATACATCAAAGCTTTGATTCCGGCAGTAGTCAATATCGTGTACAAGAAACTACTGTCCTACGATATCACAGCCAGAGCTTTCACTACTCGCAGCACAAGTTTCGAGGGGCCATTAGATGAAGAGCTTGCTGAAGACAGTCCACAGATCCTACATCGCAAGATGTTCCTGAGAGCGTACCTCCAAAAACTATGCTCTGATCCATCCCAGCCAGAGTTCTGGCAATATCTCGACAAGGTTGCGTAAGTTTTACACACATTACAGTCATCTAGGAACTCCGCTGTTACTGACAATCTACCTTGGCATATAGTATGATGCATGTCGGACTCGGTCGGGCACATCCTCTCCATATCGAGTATATCCATCTAGGCGTGGCTCTTGCTTTCATCAGCGATATCATGACAGAAGCCATCTTGTCACATCCTCGTCTACACCTTCAACGGAAGATCGCACTAGTCAAAGCTCTAGGCAAGGTTATATGGATACAGAACGATCTATTTGCCAAGTGGCAGGTCCGCGATGGTGAAGAGTTCCGCGACAACAAAGAAGACATCGTTATTGAAAAGGAGGGCTATTTGAATGGTAAGAAAGTTCTCAGCGAGAACTTGGAAGAGGCGGATTCGACAGATAGTGCCTCGCCTACGGCAAGCGTGCCGTCATGTCCGTTTAGTGGTGTTAGGGTCTCGGATCTGCCACGTCCTGTGGTGCCGAAGATGCCAGCCGTGTAAGTTTTTTATATTCCATGCCAAGTTAGTGTAACGCACGGTATTTCAACATTATTATCGAATTCAAATGTGAAGTGGTAAAAGTAGGGGCGTAGTGTAGGGTTTATGTATAGGGTTATTTTCTTTATTTTTTTTTGGAAACCCTCAACTATCTGTGACAATGCCAGGACACAATGAATGCCATGGAGCTGCTCTAGAACTTAAGTCGTTGTCCTAGCATATAGAATGAATGGTTAAACAAGTGGTCTCAACACCATCTGCTGGGTCCGACCCTAACGCTTTTGACTACGTCACAGCATTGATATATAGCATGATAATTGTGATCTGATTCTGATCGGTTCATAGCTAAAGCATTAGATAAGCCTTAGCAAAAGTGACGATGGAGGCTCTGCGCAAAGTCCACCTTAAAATTGGGGCACACAAGTGGATTACATCATCTACAAATCCTAGTTTGAGTAGCTTGATCAGGCACTAACCCCGCGGCTTAGCTGCATCAGATGCGGGACCGCTATGGAAAATGGCCTTGGCTACGCTATAATGCGTAGAGGAATTGCCTAAGACGCGAAACTTTTGAGGAGGAGGCAGGCACGTTCACAGTGAAGTGGGGTTCTTGCAAGCCGTGCCGCCCGATATGGCAATTTCCAGTGACTGTTCTAAAGACAAGCTCGGTTCTAAATTCGCAAATGAAGCTCAAAACTTTCTCTACCCTTTCCCCCTCCCTCGATAGCTTCAAAACTTCATCTATCAATCATCGATCGCGCTCAGTGTTCTTGCTTTTTAGTATCGAGAACCTAGGCGCCTACTGCTACATTTAGTAAGTGATCCTGACTTGCAGCTTCAACTACACTAGATTCAATACAAACAAAGCCTGGCATGTCAGCGTTTAATCACCACATCCATTATCACTTGTCGCCATGCGTCACTGCCCTCTGCTAGCTTTTTTTCAAGCTTTTAGAAGGCTTTGAGATGTCCCAGACACATTAGTCTTGCTGGCGCTCTTGACTACTGCTTTCACAACTTTCTGCAGGCCTAGCCGCCAGTCTGCCTAAAGCCGCCGAATAGGCGCACCGAGTCCAGGCTAGGTCATCTTTCTTCTCACCTCACGGACCCTCCGGGCTCCATTTGGATAAAGCTCAAGCCGTATAGAGAATAGATAATTGCATAGACTACTGTGTGTCTTCTGGCTACAGATACAGGTCTGGCCATTTTCTACATACGATGGACTCCCTGGTGCTCTTCGGCCCGTCCCAATAGCAATACACTAATCTCCTCCGTGCTAACCAGCCCCTCTTCTTCTATGGCTTCGTCATGAAGCTTCTACAATTTTTCCACTTATAAATATCTTGAACACGCATATTATATTGTATAAAGATCACCGGCTAATCTTCTTATTCTGTTTTTTTTTTTTTCTCTGTGTAGTATTCTCTAACATATATATTAATATATCCATTATAATGGCCTCCGCAAACACTCTGCCCGCCTGGAGCGAGCTCCAAGCCCACCGCGACACTGTCGGCAACTCTTTCGTCCTCAAGGAGGCCTTTGCCGCCGATGCCCAGCGCTTCTCCAAGCTGAGCACCTCTTTCAAGAGCGATGCCACCAACAACATTCTGTTCGACTTCAGCAAGAACCTCGTCACCGAGGAGACTATCGATCTACTTGTCAAGCTCGCTGAGCAGGCTGGCCTGGAGAAGAAGCGTGATGCCATGTTTGCTGGTGAGAAGATCAACTTCACCGAGCAGCGCGCTGTCTACCACGCTGCTCTGCGCAACGTGGGCGGTGTCGACATGAAGGTCGACGGCGTCGATGTCATGAACGTTCCTGGTGGTGTCAACGAGGTTCTGGAGCACATGAAGGTCTTCTCCGAGCAGGTGCGCAGCGGTGAATGGAAGGGTTACACTGGCAAGAAGCTGACCAACATTGTCAACGTCGGTATCGGCGGTTCTGATCTGTAAGTGGCATTACAATCTTTGAAACTATTGCATCTATGAAAGAATGCATACTAACCTGGACTTTATAGCGGCCCTGTCATGGTCACCGAGGCCTTGAAGCACTACTCCGCTCGCGACATGACTGTTCACTTCGTTTCCAACATTGACGGTACTCACATGGCTGAGGCCCTGGCCCTTTCAGACCCCGAGACCACTCTGTTCCTGATCGCCTCCAAGACTTTCACCACTGCCGAGACCACCACCAACGCCAACACCGCTAAGAAGTGGTTCCTTGAGAAGACCGGTGGCAAGGGCGAGATTGCCAAGCACTTCGTTGCTTTGTCTACCAACGAGGCTGAGGTTACTAAGTTCGGTATCGACGCCAAGAACATGTTCGGCTTCGAGAGCTGGGTCGGCGGCCGTTACTCTGTCTGGAGTGCCATCGGCCTGAGCGTTGCGCTGTACATTGGTTACGAAAACTTCCACAAGTTCCTGGCGGGTGCTCACGCCATGGACAACCACTTCCGCACCACTCCCCTCAAGGACAACATCCCTGTTCTGGGTGGTCTTCTCAGCGTGTGGTACTCCAACTTCTACCAGGCGCAGACCCATCTAGTTGCTCCGTAAGTTCATCACCATCTGCTAATAACGAAGGTACTCGATTTCTAACCTGCATATTGTGAATAGCTTCGACCAGTACCTGCACCGCTTCCCTGCTTACCTGCAGCAACTGTCTATGGAGTCTAACGGCAAGACCGTTACCTCGAACGGCTCACTGGCTAAGTACACTACCGGTAAATTTATCATTGGCGACGATACAAGAGTATAGCACGATACTAACTGATATGCAGGCCCCATCCTGTTCGGCGAGCCTTGCACAAACGCTCAGCACTCTTTCTTCCAGCTGGTTCACCAGGGCACCAAGCTGATCCCCACCGACTTCATTCTAGCTGCCAAGTCACACAACCCCATCTCGGACAACCTGCACCAGAAGATGCTGGCCTCCAACTACCTTGCCCAGGCTGAGGCTTTGATGGTCGGCAAGACCGCTGAGCAGGTTAGAGCTGAGGGCTGCCCCGAGGAACTAGTCAACCACAAGGTCTTCCAGGGCAACCGCCCTACCACCAGCATTCTAGTTGGTGGTACTATCGGCCCTGCCGAGCTAGGTGCTCTCATTGTGTACTACGAGCACTTGACCTTCACCGAGGGTGCTGTCTGGGACATCAACTCGTTCGACCAGTGGGGTGTCGAGCTTGGTAAGGTTCTGGCTAAGAAGATTCTCCAGGAGCTGGATGCGCCCGGCAATGGCTCTGGCCACGATGCCTCTACCGGCAGCCTGATCGCTGCCTTCAAGGAGTACTCTCAATAAACACCCAGTACTCAACAGGTCACGATGACCTCCGTTTCTGATCAGAGATGTTTCATTGTACCACGGTTTAGTGTACCTTTTCTCAACCTTTATTTTTTCTAGATGAATATCTTTGTGTTTTTGGGGATATAACGAAACTAGCTGCCTGAATGTACTGAAGTACAAGGCAGCGAATAAAGAATCAAATAAGACTAATTAAAATAAAATAAAAAAACGTTTGAAAGAAATAGACTATGTCACTATCACATCTACATTTGCTTACAAGCATAATACGTCATGATCTCCAAGGTAGCAATTTCCAATCGAGTCATGCAGCAGCAGTAGGTTTCATTACTCGCTGTATCGGCGTCCATGAGCTATGTCTATATTGAGCATGAAATACCCATGAGACCAACAGATAATCTGGTGAGTAATGACTAACATGTCGGAACCCTCCCCCCTTGTTAAAGTGACAGGTCGTCATGGCTGAGATGTAGGATAGAATAGAAGTGGTCTGATATCAACTAATCGGAAGAAAATGCTGGCAGCCAGCAACAACCAACCTCACATTTCTGATATCCTACTTACATGTCACCAAGACTAACAATGTATCCATCCCTCCTTATCAATTCATTTTTTTCTTACCAACACCTGATATTGAAGAAGGTTTTGTGAATAATTGAGGCTGTGAGTAGTATGTAAGTGGAGAGCTTGTTTTTTTCCTTAAGTTCTGTGGTGTTTGATCTGGCCACTTGTTGGAACTGCCTCGGTACTCCTTAGGCTCTACTAATACTGGTGATATATGGGCAGTTCATAGATATCTATGACAAGTAGAAACAAGCTAGGCTGCTATTTTCCATATTTAACCTCATCCAAAGCCAGCATTTCTTGATTTACGGTCTACAAAGAAGGGGCGTTAGCCAGCGTTATCAGCACATGTCATGCCAGTAAGTCGCCTATAGGTCAAAAGGAAGAAAAAAAAGCATATGTTTTGGGCTCCATTTACAAAGGTAAAGGTAAAATAGCCGCTACTACTGTAACAAAAAAAGGTTCTAAAGAGACGAATGCAACCGTTTACATCATTACTTGTTCAACTTCCCAAAGGGTCTTTCTATTTTTGTGTACATACCACCAGAAACGATAAGTGACCGACATGATACTTGGTATGTCTTTGCCACCCAGTAATGTTACCTGTATAGTCATAATAGTCATATAATTAGTGGGTAAAAAAGTAAGAGAGATGGAAGAAGGGGACATTGCAGAAGAGACATTCTCCCTGCTTTCCTGTTGACTCGGAGCAAAACATACAGATACACATGTAGACAGAGTAATAAATTGAATAGGCGAGTCGCTACTCGGTTCATATACAACGTGGCCTAAGAACCAGACGCCTCAAACTTGGCCCAGACTATCATTATTGTCATGTAACTGTCCTCTTCTCATTGTATACGATGTACAGCTATCTCTCCGAAGACTAGGAAACCTTCAAAAACAAGGCGAACATGACAGGATGTGCCAAGAACACTATCAAAAATAATGACCCTTTCTCTCGTTATTGTCTTCCTTTCTTGCTTATACATTCATGTACATACGACTATAAGTTGTATTCTTCGGTACGTAAGTTGGAGAAGATGGTATGGCCGACCTTGGGCATTGTTCAGTCTAGGGCAAGCGCTTTCGGGGACTATTCGGCCGCGAAAGAAAACCCTGTGAACAAACAACTAACTATCTACATAGTGATAAGTCTATTAGTCTGACCTCCAAATTTTCCTTGTTCCGACGGAAATCGAGGCCCAGCAACTACTACGGATAAAATGGTCGGAGGTGACATGCGAGAACACACGGTCAGCGAAAGGCGGGAAGAGGGAAGAAGAGAAACTAAAAAAGAGTAAAAAGGCATACAGCTAAGTAAAAGGGAAAGTTGGAAAGGAAGGGCTGCATATTTAGTCAGAAAAACCGGCACGTCACAGCATCCTATTATGGTCATGCAACACTACAATGTTGACCTGCTGGTTATTTTAACAGACAAGTTGGTTGTTATTAAATAGGCTATTCATGACCTCTGAACAATGAAGGGAAAATATCTGAGAGAAATGGAAGGTGAGAACGGAGAGAAGAAGGAAGGGAGTGGTGATCAGGACGGCAGGTTCAGTTCATTGGCTCATAAAGGCGACATTATCCTTTAAGAGGTATTATTCACAAGCGAACCAACATATCACTCAGTGTATAGATATTCATACATGGAAATATAGAGTACAGAAAGAGCTTTATATAGAGAGCCAACAAGAAATATACATAGCTTAGAAAAGGAAAGGAAGGAAAGGGAAACACAAAGGGTAGAATGTTGAATGTCGGTGTGTAGTCTTCATACATACTTCTATATCGATGGCTCGAAGAGCCGATTAAAAGATTTAGGAACTATGCAAGGCAGATATGTCTATCTAGGTTTAATATTCAGTCATGGGAATTTTCTTAAGTGCTTATACAGTTTCTGCTTTATCCGGCGTCATGATATTCTTAATGTGCTATCTATTACTAGCAAGTACTCATGTGCGTATATGTATATACATACACATAACTATGTATCTATATATCGAAATATGTACATACATGTATGTATATACGCAATATCTACTACAACACATTGTTTGTATGACATATTCCTTGGCGGGAATAATTGCATTATTTCGGCGCTTACAGTTCCAACAGGGCCAACTAATGTATTGGTAGTTCTATAGCCAGGGTTCAATTGTCCTGTTTTCTTTTCTCTTTTGTTTATTCTAGTGTATAAAACAGTATCTACAGTATCATATTACACAATCAAGCAGTTCTCCATGGCTAATATCCCATCATCACGGCTGATTCATTTTCTCTATGGCTGAATAAACGGATAAAGTGACAGCCATTGTAACATATACGAAAATGTGTAAATTGTAACATGCTGTCGTTGTAGTTGTATACAGAACTTGGTACATATATATGTACATTATATACATAATAATACTTGCATATTAATATGCAGATTATCCGGATTTGGGTACAGTAACATGTTGCCTCTCTACTTCGACACAGCCTCTCTTTTCTCGACTTCCTCTGAGAACATTATCATACTAATAGCAGTGCAAGTATAGCATACGATATCTAATGCGTTTGTTATGTATGTACGTATTCCTTTTGTATTCGAATATGGCTGCCTATCTTTGCTACGTTCTTTGAAATCCATGTTTGTGTTTCTAACAGTGCTTTAATGATACTAAAACCCCCTCGATTTTTTTGTCTCTGTCTTCTTAGTTTGAGGCTCGAAATGTAATCTCCAGCTCTTATCTGAAAACGGTAAAGCCTGTATAGTAAGACTTTAGGACCGAACAAAATATGATCTCATATGAAGCTATGATCAAGAGAGGTTTGGCCGGCTCCTTTTTACTTATTTTTTTTCTATTTCTTTTTTTCTATTATGCACTGTTCAATGGCTTCTAGAAGTTGCCAAACGGCACAATGACGGGGCTAATCCAAAAAAAAATATGCATTGATCAAGGAGGAGGCACACGCAAGTTCGAGTCTCAGCTTGCTCTGATCTCGATGCTTTGCTCGCATTAGAAAGATATTGAATAATTGGCCCGAGATATTCCTAAGAGCAGCTCCACATAGCTATGCAGATAAGTAGACAGATACATATCAAGAAAGAAAAGAAAAATATATATTTCGAATATTCTTTCTCGTACTGCTGATAGTGTTTTGGCCAGTATGGCAGCATGTACAGATACAGATATTTCCCCGGATTAGCCCAGTAGGTTGCATAGAGGATTATACCAATGCAACTATACAGGCATCAGGCACTCGGCGGCCATATAACTAATACAGATAGATATCTATACACAACTAGTCAGCAGTATTTGCATTCTCGGACTGCGGATGGTTATTTTTCTTCGGCTATGGCGGATGCAGCATTCGAGGATTCTGTCAAAACCCTGAAAGATTGACTCGACTTCACACGCTACAGGACTACATTGTTATGAAGGGGTGCTTTTACCCTCTCAGGTGTGACCGTGATATCAATTACGGGAGTCCTCGGAATAACTCGATGGAAGGGAACCATAGTGATAATTAATATCGAGAAACTCACTTGGCGATAGGGACCATCCATCCACAAGGCAAAATTTAGTAATAAACAGGTGATTTTCTCGGTCGAATGGGCGAGCGGCCGGGATCCTTGACTGATTAATTGAGCCGCTATCTTCTCTCCTTCTTTATCAGTTCTCACGGCCAGAAAGTGACTCTCAGACTTGGGGCTTTGATTTTGTCGGCCCTATGTCAAATATGTTAGAGTTGAGCAGATGTAACTCCAAATGACTAGGCCAGGGCTCTTTTGTTGCTTATAGGCTTTTGATTCTTCTACGGCACAATTATTGCGAAAGAAACATAATTGTAGGTAGCTTGACCACACTCTGTAACACGCTCATGTTTTTATCGTGAGAATATCAACATCTCAAGCTTGCCTGATTGTCCTAGCTCCTTGTTTTGTTTTGGTCAGGCCTGCTTTGCCTCGCTTCCCTTGTACCAAAAGACCTAAGAGTACAAGTCTCTAGCAGTTCTATTGTACAGTATATCCTTTCACTAAACATACAACTAGAGCTACATATAGACTAGCACTTATCGTGAAACTTCGTGCCGCTCTTTTCTCTTGTCTCCTCTCATCTCCTCCCCCTCTTCACCAATGAAGTCGAAGGTCATGACGCATGCCAAGCCTGGAGTTGATTGGCTGGGTCGGAACTTCCAAGTACATGTACATAGCAAGGTCGACTACAGCCGCATGATATGCACGCGCATCTCTCTTTTGGGACCATCGTCGGGGTGCTTAAAGAGCCAAGGATGCAACGATGATTACCTGGATTGCATGTACATACATGTATGTACTGTGTATGGAGGACATTGGTTGTATGGGTAGTCCGAGTATATGTATATGTATATCACATATTGCGATATATCGTCAGACTTAGAAGTGTAGGGTCGAGCTCTCAAGATTATCGTGACAACACATACATTCTATTTGTTCATGCATCATACATATACATACATGCCCATACATATGTAGTCATGTATTCCCGGAGTCCGCCAAGTACATGGACAGCTGATATCTGCCGTTGGATCACGACGTTCCCCTTTGAGCCAATATGGAACAGCAGGAAGAGAAGACAAGCCCGCGCATTCCTAGCCACGACTTATTGACTTCTGCTATCCTTCTTGCTCGTTCTTTTCGCTCAAGCTCGCTTCGCTATTACCGGCATTTCTTGTCTTAATACTCGTAGATTGTGTGCATTTGCCAGAGTGCGGGGAAGACGAGGTCCTGTCGTTCTATTGCAATCTTTCTTCGAGATAGACTCATTCCTTCTCTCGTACCATTCGCCATCAACTGCTTTTTGAGCGGCCGTTTAATCGGCCCATGCCCATGAAAAGCCCAGTCGCTACGATGCCGTCCATTTTCGTCTTCGATATCTCGTCTCGCTTCGCTCTGAGGCCCGTCCAGCGATAAGATAACACCCGGTTAGTAAGGAGGCCCCATTTTTTGCGTGTCTCTTGCTTTCTCCACGATGCACATTCTGGCGTAATTGCGAGTAGGAAAGCACTAAAATACGGTCATAGTCGGACCGTGTGGATCTTTGCAATCGTAATAGTGGGCCATTATGCAGGAATAAGTGGACTCCCTAGTGACCAGATACTTTTAGTGTTATGGCCCTTCAGCTCCGCTTTTCTCTGCGCTATGCAATGCAGGTCTTTGACCAGACTTTCTTTGTCCATTTTGGCCAATAAGAACAAATAGAGCTGTTGGCGCTATTATGTTTTGTATGGCTTCAAACCCTTGTCAATAGGCTTAAGGCCCAAGATGTAGCTTATCGCGGCAAAACACACTAGGAAACATTTCGAGAACCATCGACGCAAGTATCGTGAAGCTGTCTGATGCTATTATGCTTTTTTTCTTTGTGTTGTTCTTTTTAGCTCGCTTGGTCACTATGCGCCTCGTCGAAGCCCGATCGTTCCTATTGCCATCCTTTACCCCAATAATGGTCTTATTCCATGCTGTATTATCGTATGTCCTGTATATTGAATATTTGAATATCTTCTTCATCGTAGCGTCTGTCTGCATATTCTGAGGCGTGCCACATAATACTTGACACGTTGCGATGTGTGGTTTGTTGTCGGTTTCTCTTGAAGCTCGGGCTAATTTTTGATCATACAATGTCACGATAGTTGTTGTATTACCTTTTCCTTTTTTTTATTAATCCTATGGAGCTATAGAGTTATGAAGATGTTGTTTTATTACCTACATGTACATAGTACTGTTTTTAATACTCATTAGTGAGTACGTAGTTATCTGGATGTCTCATGTTAGTGACTCTAGGGACTATGCTCCAAAACGGAAACCCTAGCCTCTCTGACGTCAGCCCCTAGACTCTTATCGCTACCTCGTTTGCTAACTCGCTCACCATTCATTCATTCAAACCTTGCCGTAATCGAAAAATACGATTGCATCAAAATTCAAAACACTACTACTCTTCGGTCAAAAGTCATTCTCCTGAAATGCCTTTACTAGCCGAAAGTATCAAAACTGAGCAATAAATAGAGTACAAGACAAGGGAAAATATATGTGTATGTTTAGATTTAGTACCATGTTTTTCGACGTTTCGGAGAAACTTGTGTTGGTGATTCCACGGCAGATATTTGATTATCCGCTTCACTCAAAGTCCAAATTAGCACCTAGGCACACTAGTTAGAAACCACCTGAAAAGCCTCAATATAGGTGAGTTCCCTACTACGCCCGCAAACTGTAGTAGTGCGCATTTCACACTAATTCGCACAGTATGATGTGCACATCTTTCTTCTCAAAACCAATTATCGTGACTACTATGTCAGCATGTGTACACATAGCTGTATAAGTCTCGTTCCAGGCCTCCTCCCTCCACAATACCACCCTAGACACAAATGATCGTGACCATGACGGAGAAATATCATAAACAGCCAGTCTACCAGGTTTACTATTCCAACTGTGACCAGCTGGGCCCCACTCACTTTCGGACTTCCCAGGTTACTTAGTTCTACAGATATGTATATCGCGATTCTTCCAGATTCTAGTCATGTTTTATGACGTACAAAGGGAAAGAAACACGATCCATATATGAACAACAGCCCCTCCCTTTCATATCGCGAAAAGCGGAGTTGACGGCATCGATCATCATGCAGGTGTGTCGGGTCTGGTCGGCGTACCTAATGAGCTTGTGAAAATGAAAGTGAGAGTGAAATGCTGTAATGCTGTAATGCTACAACTTCTTCCTAGTCTATTTCAGAAATGGAGAAGGGATAGGGATAGAGGGGGGAAGGGGTAACCCTTTTGAGCCTCTTCACATCATCTTGACGCCGATCAGAAAAAGCAGCGAGTGGAAGAAAATAGAAATTCCTGTCACAGTTGAGCCTTGGATGACATGGAGCCCTCCTTAACCCTATCGCCTATCCAGAAGCCATAAAGAAAAGGAAAAAAAAGAGAAGAAAAAAGATCTACAAACTGAACCAGGAATGTTACTCAAGTTCAGATGCGTATGATCGCTACTTGACCTTGTTTGAGCATTGGGCAAGACGGTGGTTTTTAGCGGCGTCAATATTGATTGTTCACGTACTGTGCCGCCGAAAATAGCCCAGGCGTAGTATAACCTTCAGACAGACAGCACTACCATCAGTATATTACATATATAGTACTATAGTACAGCCCGTCGTTTCGGGGTAAAATCCCGGTCTTATCAGCAGTTGTACCATACAGTATTCGATCAGGGCAGGCTATGCTACATGTACGCTAATGTTTATCGCTGATGGCTAAATGCAAAATGCACTGGTCAGACTTGGCCGTGAGCCTCCTTGGCTTCGGCCTCATCACCTGTGTTTTGGTCGTCTAGAAGGAAAAGGGAATGGGGCCGTGTAGCCCAAATATTAGTATATAACCGCATTTGTATGGGCCTCGCTTGGTTTCTAGCAGCTTTGGCCATGCCTTGCTGGCACAAACCCTCCCACAAGCCTCCCATCTTTCCATGTACCAATATCATAAGCATGAGCTGATATCGACCAACCAACATACATATGTCTGTACACTACACATACAACAACACGTACTGTAATAGCAAGGCAGATGCTAGATGCCTGATGTGGTACAATTGTCTGCTGTCTGTCTGAAAACATGAAGTTCTCTTACAACTATTCTTGGCTCTTGAAGAAGAACAAAGAGCCTCCTTTTTGCCTTCTCCCCTGGGCTAAGTAAGCTATGCTGATCATAGTAACATGCTCGCGGCGTGACATCATTTCTAAGAGTCACTCTATATTTGTATATACAGTTTCTAAAGTTTCATAATGGCTAGTACGAGTCCAAAGGGTTGCTATGCTGACCTTGCTATTCTGGGCTAACAACGTTTGGTTCGGCATGGCATACACATATAATGCGCCCCTAGTCCTAAAACATCTAGGTGGAGCCCTGCCACTCTTCTTGTATGGACTATCGACTAGGGTGCAAGGCACAAAAGGTACATACATCGGATACATGTAAAAGCACGAGAAAACCAAGATAACCCAAAAATTCTCACACCCAATATCGTCACCTCCCCCCGTTTCAACACACCCTAGTCCGTTAATAGCAGTAGCGCTATAGTCTCGCACTAACAACTTGATTATAAGTGATGCATGTCAAGTTACTTTTGGTCCCATCCTCATGCTGTCGGTACGTACTATCGTCTATCGTCATTTACCATTGCCACGAATCCGTCGCTCGGCGGTACTTGGCAGTACATATCGTCATTGTGATTGTTGACCTCTATAACTATGTTTCGTATGTGCCGTTTTGGATATATAAAGGTCTTGATGATCCGCCATTGTTCTGCCTTTTGTTATTCTCTCTATCATCATCATCATCATTATCATTCAAAACAACTTCTTACATCTCTCTTCATTGCTTCATTATAAAAGCATTTTTACATTTACATACATTCTTCACAATCACTTTCATCTAAATCTCACTTCTCGATTCAAGTGAACTCAACTCTCATACACATCATTCAAAATTTCTACAATGGCTTCTCAAACTGCTTCCACTTCCCTCAAGGCGGTTCACTTCGGTGCTGGTAACATCGGTATGTCATCTCTTCACTACATCTCTGTCCCTGACCTTAATAGCTCTATAATTCCCCGGATTTTGATCAGGGCCCCATAGCCCCATTAATATATACTAACAACCTATTCTCTTAACAGGCCGTGGTTTCGTCGCTTGCTTCCTTCACGAGTCCGGCTATGAGGTCGTTTTCGCCGATGTCCAAGATGCCCTGATTAACACCCTGAACGAGAACCCTTCATACCGGGTCATCGAGGTCGGTGTCGAGGGCACTGCCGAAAAGACCATCACCAACTACCGTGCCATCAACTCCAGAACCCACGAGCAGGATCTCGTGAACGAGATTGCTACTGCTGATCTGGTTACTTGCTCTGTCGGCCCCAACATCCTCAGATTCATCGCTCCCGTTATTGCCAAGGGTATTGACAAGAGAGCCGCTGACCGCTCTCCCCTGGCTGTCATTGCTTGCGAAAACGCCATCGGTGCCACCGATACTCTGGCTTCTTTCATCCTTGACCCCAAGAACACTCCCTCTGAACGCCTGGCTAGCCACGATAGCCGTGCTCGCTATGCCAACTCTGCTATCGACCGCATTGTTCCCGCCCAGGACCCCAATGCTGGTCTGGATGTCACCCTGGAGAAGTTCTACGAGTGGGTTGTCGACCGCACTCCCTTCGCTGACCACGCTGTTCCTGCCATCGAGGGTATCAACTGGGTCGATGACCTGAGCCCCTTCATCGAGCGCAAGCTGTTCACTGTCAACACTGGCCACGCCACTGCCGCCTACCACGGCTACAACCGTCAGAAGGCCACCGTCTACGATGCTCTTCAGGACAAGGAGATCATGGCTGAGGTCCGCCGTGCTCTGGCCGAAACTAGCAAGCTGATTGTCGAGAAGCACGGCATTGATGCCGATGCTCAGAAGGCTTACGCCGACAAGATCATTAAGCGCATCGGCAACCCCCATTTGGAGGACGCCGTCGAGCGTGTTGGCCGTGCTCCCCTTCGCAAGCTGAGCCGCAAGGAGCGTTTCATCGGTCCCGCTGCCGAGCTGGCCGAGAAGGGCGCTGATATCTCCGGTCTGCTTGACGCTGCCGAGATGGCTTTCCGTTTCCAGGGCGTTGAGGGTGACGAGGAGAGTAGCCAGCTGGCCAAGATCATGGCTGAGAAGACTCCTCTCGAGGTCGTCCACGAGGTTTGCGGTATTCAGACCACCGAGAAGATTCACCCTATGCTGGTTGAAGTCGTCCGCCGTGTCCAGGAGGACATGCAGGAGTAAACTGTCTCCACGGCCTCGGTCCTCAACATTTATGCCCTTATGACTTGTTTTTATAGTTTTCTTTTCTCTTCGTATCATTTCTTTCTTGAAACATCCCCCTTTCTTTTGTCTGGGTCCGCGTTCTATACATTTTGGATGGTTAGCATGGCGTTCATATCTTGCCTCTTAAGAGCCCTTATTTAAGGCTTCTTTAGCTTTGTCTCGTTTCAAACTCATCGAGCAAATAGACAACATTATTCATACTTCAAAATTCCCTCAAACTGTCAGTGATTTTCAAATGTCGTGACATATGCCATGCCTCAGTAGACTTAGGAACGATCTATAAACTTAGAAGCAAATAGAATTCTTTCCGTTTGCTCTTGTGTCACCCACCGTATATTCATCTTTCCATAATGCAATTGCCATCAGCCACTAAAAATTACCACTAGATGCTGTAGTTACTTATTTGCTTCACCATCTTCTATCTAGCCTTGCCTTTCATCTTATGTTTACTATTGTTTTTTATTCTTTATATCATGATCTTCTATTTACCATGCACTTTTCATCATCGTTGCTGCCATCAAACTTTTTCTAGATGTCCGTCAATCGTCCACAGGAGTTGGTCGATTTGCTGTACTTTTCTTTGATCTTGCATATTATCACGATTTACTTCCAATTGTTAATAAAATTCTCGATACGAATTTTTCAGCCTGACGAAACAAAGCCTACGATATGGAGCATGATCTGATCTCTTTCTCGCCTTCAACATCACCTGAACTACTAGACAACATTAGCGAAGCTTTGGATCTGATAGACCTTGGCTCACCTATGTCATCTATGATAGATTGTCATGAGACTCTATCGCCATGTCACGCCATCCCTAACGATCTAATTGATAGTAAGTCAGCAACGTGAATTATAGAATTTTCGTGACGTTAATCATATCTTGATAGTCTCATCAATATCTCCAATCGAACATGATTTTCAAAATACCACGATACCAGAAAGCATATCATCTCATGAAGCTTCTAATCACGACTCAGCTCTCTATATGAATGATTTCAGCCAACATTTTGAGCATCTAAAAGTTCCAAAAGATGACGATGTACTCAATTATGCGAGCGATAACGTGAGCTGTGCCGAGCAAAATAATTCATCACATACAATCAATACTCTTGTGCCATATCAGCATGATTTTCCGCAACAAAAGTACCATGGCGATATCAAATTTTCTCGATTTCTTTCCAATAAATCTCACATAATAGATCAGCTACGCGAATCATCAACTTCTAAGCATTTGAATCCACAATCAGTCTCATGGATCATGCGTAGAACTACCAAAAAGATTATTGATAGCACTAGGGAATATCAAATTGAACTATTCGAGCGATCTAAACGCAAAATACCATCATTGTTTTGGATACAGGTATAACTAGCACTAACATACATAAATCCATCTTTGCCAGCTTCGTTAGTAACTAACACAATGCATTAGGATCTGGAAAGACTCTTATCTCGGTTTTACTATTGCGCTACACAATCGAACAAGAGCTAGAGCTAGCAGCTTGTGGCAGATTCAGGCGTACATCATTCTTCATAGTAGGTCCTTTTTATCTTATATGAACCAAATATGTGTTAACAAATCTAGGTTGAGAAAGTTCCTCTAGTACATCAACAGTACCATGTCATCGCAAGCAACTTATCGTACCCAATCGAGAGACTCTGGGGTCACTCAACAAGAGAATCCTGGGGAAAGCAAGAATGGATAGATCTCATGAAAAACAACATGGTCGTAGTGTGTACAGCCTCTATTCTTCTTAGAGCCCTTGCGTCTACATATATCAAAATGGACCAGATAAATCTCATTGTGTTTGATGAAGCTCATCACGCTAAAAAGAACCACCCTTATGCACGTATCGTCAAAGACTTTTATTTGGATACACCAATAGCTTCTAGGCCTCGAATATTAGGTATGACTGCATCACCTGTCGACAGCCAAGACGATATCAGAGATTCCGCACAAGAACTAGAGATTCTTCTCAATAGTACCATCGCTACGGTGGGAGAGGGGTCATTAGTAAGTGACGACGTATTCAACAGAAAGCAAACTGAGGTAAGAGTAGAGTATTCTCCTCTTCCTACTCCATATCGGACGCCCTTTGTCAAATCTATGGTTCGAAATCTTCTCCGTAATGAAGATTTACGCAAGCTTCTCTGCTTCTCCGAGATTGCGGCCTCTGCTTTGGGTCCCTGGGTTGCCGACAAGTTCTGGAAGATTGTCATAACAAAAACAGAAATAACGAGATTGATAGCTCGCACCCATAACATCAATCCGGACTCTTCAAGAAATGGCCATGGGATGCAGGACGACATCCTCAAAGTTCAAGAGACTGTCTCGTCTTTACAGCTTGACACTCCATTACGCAACACTAGCTTCCTGTCTCCAAAGGTCATAGCCTTGCTCGATACCATCGATTTACTGTTTCAAAATAGCAACACACACAAATGCATCATATTTGTCGATATGCGCTATACCGCAGTCATGCTTTGTGATATTTTGCAACAAAGCACTATCGCCAACGCACTTGTGACTGCAGCTCCGCTTGTATGCAATTCTCGCCTTCATATATTAGTTTATAGTCACTAATAGTTTTGTTTAGTTTGGATCATCTTGTACGTCGGAGGGCATGTCATATCGTACTCAGAACTTGACCATCCACCGCTTCCGCCAGGGCATTATAAACTGCCTAGTGGCTACGTCCGTTGCCGAGGAAGGACTCGATATTCCCAATTGTGACACTATCATCCGCTTCGATCTTTATCACACTATGATTCAGTACGTACAGTCCAAGGGTCGTGCTCGACATGAGGACTCAAAATACTATACCATGATCGAAAAAGGGAACATTGAGCATCTACGTAGAGTACGTTGTGCTTATCGAGACGCAAACTTATTGAAGGTTTTTTGTGCAAATTTGCCAAAGGATCGAGTACTTGAGAGCTCGGAAGCCGAACTATCGAACTATTTACAGCATGTAGAAGATATCAGCTATGTAATACCATCAACTGGTTCTAAGCTTGGATGGAAGTATAGCCTCGAAGTTCTTGCAAAGTTTACGACTAATTTGACTACAGATGAAGATAGACAACGGAATCGAATATGCCAACCAGAGTATATCTTGGTTCCGTCGAAACAAGGATACTACTGTCATGTGAACCTTCCAGCTTCCTCGCCGATTCAGTCACGAAAAGGCTCTCTTCAGGCATCCAAGAGTGCGGCAAAATGTGCGGTAGCTTTTGAGGTTTGTATAGATCTCATTGAACAAGGCCTGATTGATGGGAATCTAGAGCCGGTATTCAAAAGAAAGAAGCCTTCAATGAAAGGTGCTCGTCTTGCAATTAGCGAAAACAAACAAGAGGTCTACAATATGAAGAGGAAACCCAAGTTTTGGTTTGCCATGGACGAATCTCAAGACAATCGACAAGTCCTATACGGTGCTATCCTCAGAGTCAAACACCCAGATCTCGTCGGAAAATCATCAGTCCCACTAGTCCTTATTTCACGACAACCTTTGCCTGATATACCAACAACGACACTGTTCTTCAATGACGGTAACACATCCCAGGCATATATAACACCGCTCAAGGGCACTATCAGCATAGATCATGTCAATGATTTGACGCAGTATACGCTCCGTGTGTTTCGAGATGTTTTCAGTAAAGACTTTGTTCTGTCTCAACTTGGACTTCCATATTTCATCGCTACATCGACACTATCTCATAGCACCCCATTACAAGACATTACTTTAAATGATGCCATCGATTGGGATTCAATCAATGGCTCGCTAGCCCATGACTATCTAGAGCTCGGTGGTAATGATCCCCACGTCTTTTACAAGAACAAATTCTGTATCGACCCATTCGATGGTGGTCGAAAACTTTACCTCCTTGGGGTGAGAGATGACCTACGCCCGTTGGACCCGGTTCCAGATGGTGTAGCAATGCCAAAGTATCGTGGATGGAAGAACGTCACGCATAACATCAAAGAGTACAGCATCAGTATGTGGGGGCCAAGTCGGGCCAAACGTACTTGGAGCAATGAACAACTAGTGATCGAAGCCGAACATATGCCTTTGAGAAGAAACTTCTTGCAAGAAGCAGTCGATGACGACCGCAAGTCAGCACAAACTTGTTTCGTGATTATGGAACCTCTCAAGGTTTCTACGGTATGTATACGTCTAACAACAAGGTGTGTTTGTCCAGGACTAAGAGTTAACTTTACATATTCTCCGCTAGATTCCACTATCCACAGTGACAACTGTGTCTATCTTCCCAGCTCTGATTCATCGCATTGAGGAGGTTTTGTTGGCTATTGAGGCTGCTGATATGCTCGGTCTCTCTGTTAAGGCAGATTTGGCTCTGACAGCTCTCACAAAGAAAAGTGAGAGTAGCGACATTCTTGACACTGCACAAGCTAGCAACCAAGAGGTCGTGAGTGAAAACTACGAACGCCTGGAGTTCTTAGGAGATGCGTTCCTCAAGATGTCAACCACTATCGCCCTATACGCTTTGGTGCCAAGTCGTACAGAGTTTGAGTACCATATAGAGCGTATGCTAATCGTCTGCAACAAGAATCTATTCAATTCTGCTGTCGATATGGGCCTTCAGGAATTCATACGCACTCAGCCATTCGATCGCCGGTCATGGTATCCAGAAGGTCTCAAATTACAGAAGGGAAAGCTGTCCAAGAAAACCAAGGACACTCATTCCCTTGGAGACAAGTCTATTGCCGATGTTTGTGAAGCTTTCATCGGCGCCGCCTATCTTTCAGGACTATATGGAATCGATCAGATTGCAGTAGATTCTCGTGGATTTGATCTTGCTGTCAAGGCGGTTCAGGTCATGGTCAGATCTGAGAACCACAAGATGGCATCGTTTCCGGAATACTACGAGGCATACACTATTCAAAATTGGCAGAAGCTGAAGCCTTCTGCCAGCCAGTTAGACTTCGCCACTAGACTCTCAAGTATCACGGGATATACGTTTCGGAATTGTCTTAACGCACGATGTGCTTTCAAGCACCCATCCTATCCATGGGAAGACATCCCACACTATCAGAACTTCGAATTTTTGGGTGATGCCATCCTCGACATGGTGAGCATTGATTATCTGTTCAAAAAGTTCCCTGGTGCGAATCCCCAATGGTTGACAGAGCACAAGATGGCGATGGTGTCCAATCGATTCTTGGGTTGTCTTGCAACGGAACTTGGACTCCACAAGTTCATATTGACAGCCAACTCAGATATCCTGTCTAGTATCGCAGACTACTCACGACAACTGGATACGGCTCGCTTAGCAGCAGAACAAGAAGCACAGGAGGCCGCATCAAGTCAAGTTGACAAAAGCTACTGGGCTCACGAATCCTTGAAGCCGCCCAAATGTCTTGCGGATCTGGTTGAGGCATATATCGGGGCAGTGTTTATTGACTCTGACTTCGACTACTCCAAAATCTATCAATTTTTCATGAGGCATATCAAACCCTACTTTGAGGATATGGCCCTGTACGATTCTTACGCCAACCAACATCCGGTTACATACCTGGTCAAGATGATACAGACAGACTTCCACTGTGAACAGTGGCGGGTCATGACCAAAGAACAGGACGTGGATGCTGAAACTGAGGCTCTAGCCTTGAGAGATACACGCATGGTTGTTGGCTTCCTTATCCATGGACAAGTGGCTGGTACTGGACAGGCGGAGACAGTACGGTACGCCAAAGTTCTGGCAGCCACCATGGTCATGGACAAGATCAAGGGCATGTCTGTAGAGCAATATCGGGAAACGTTTAGGTGTACTTGCTCTAATACTTTGTCGTTATGCAATACAGAGAAATCGAGGTCATAGCCAAAGTTTATTTGGGGGGGTTCTTCTATTTGGTCACTACACTATCTTAAGATTCTGAGGGTTCGATGCATCAAGGTGAAGTGAAGTCGAGGTGAGATGCTTCACCCTGCTCTAGTTTACAAAAGGGTGGCGTCGAAGCAATTACAGTATTAGCTCGGTTGGATTCAGTAGACTCGGTCAATATAAGAAATTCATGGCAATTCCGCGAGCGAGACTGAGAACGTTTCAAGGTACCAAAAGAAACAAAGTATAATACAGTCGCGTTCGTTTAATATGAAGCTACCCGTGAAGGAGTGGTTAGAGCAGCAAGGAAATTTTCAATGCCGTGCATATTGTGTATGTATGCACTTTAGGGGAGCGAGAGCAACACTGGGAAATGGAAAACCCTCAAGGAAACATTACAATATTAATAAAAAAAATTTACCAGCATGGCATAGAGTATCTTGTTCTTTGATAGGAGCTAAGATCCAACGCCAAATTTTGAGTACGTCGATCACCTGGAAGCAAAGCCTCAAAACGGAAACAACCAGCGCAGGTTTTTTTTCCTTCAAAAAAAGAATACTTGGGTGGTTTTTGTCGAATTTCCAGTTGATTTAAACATCTGAAAGTAAGCCAGGGTTTTTAGTTGCCCTTAGGAGGAGGGAGGGATGTGGATTAATGAATTTTGCCCGGCAATTTTTCTGAAAGGAGCAAATATATTGGGAGTTTTTACATGTAGACGTTTGGTTTCACTAGGCTACTTTTCTTGTAGACAACTTTTTTGGGAGGGTTCAAGAGTTGATACATCATGCTATCAACTATAGTACTTCAAAAATGCTATTTTGTTTTCATCATGTAACTCCGACTTGACAGCGGTAGGAAGAGGGTGACTGTAACCAAGTTAGCACAAATGGTAGTGTTCAGGGTGACGTGATCTGGCCAAAGCTTTTTTTTATATGTTTTCTTATCGTGTTTGTTCTTGTTCTCTCTACTTTGTTTTTCGTTCATTAATATCGCCTGTTTATCTTTTCTCTCTCTTTCGATATACTATGTAATACTGGCATGTTTACATGTTAGAATAAAAGCGACAGAGACAAGGAAAGGGATAGAAATATTAGAATTATAGGCCGGCGAGGGCCGAGCGGAAAGCATGGTGAAGATAGAGAAGAATTCAGCCTTTATATAAACAGGGGGGAGGGAGGATACAGAAAGAAAGCATAGATACGTACAAAGAAAAGGGTTGGGATATACAATTACATAGTATGTAGCTGTACTATTTACTATGTAACTAGATACTAATTTGGCCGGTTGTCAAGCAAGCCATGCCAATAAGCTTTTGATGATGGTAATCCGCGGTCTGGCGGTGATGTTCAGATAACTGCTTGGTCCATGCTAGAGTGTTATATATGTACTTCATGTACATATATATATACGTAACTACGTATTCCATATCTCAGCCCATAACATCGTGTTTCTATGTTATTGCAGTAGGGTATTGGTTAGTTGGCACTTGGACATTCGAAGATAATAGTACGAATCAAAGGAAATCACGATCTATTGGTTGACAAGCGAGGCCGAGCTTCTCTATGGATGAATGGCTTTCCGTTTTGGTGTATATTCTCAAATAAGATGAATAAGTTGATTATGTTTTCATCCCTTATCCATGTATCTCCATCCAAGTTGTCGACTATTCAACGGTTCAATACGACACTATATTGCCTCTGGCGTCATCTTGAGTGCTTGGTCAACTTGGTTTATTAGTAGCTGAACAGTCAATGTTATTTAGTTGTATCAGTAGTTCTAATATATTTCATCGTGAGGGCTTAACTAAAGCTTCGGACAAATTCAGGTTGGAAAGTCCGCACAAGAATTAAATTAATTTATGGCTAGCTCGCAAATATGTAAACCACAAAATTATACTGTAGTTGAGATTCTTCAATCCTGGCTATTTTCTTCGATATCCTGGTCATTATTTGTTAGTCACGGTAACCCTTGTTTGTTACGTTGATATCTGGGACTGCGATCTGTAACCCTAGTGCTGGTAGGTAACCCTATTATGGGCTGTAAAATCGTTGATATCATCAACGTAACTACATCCAATCAGTCGGACTTAAACAAAGAAAGTCGAGCGGAGTTTAAAAAGTTTAATGACCTGCATGCAGAGTCTACATCGAAGAACATGTGAGGAGATCTGTGCCACGAACTCATATCATGAAACATGGCGTTTTGGTAACAAAAAGGAAGTTTGGTAGCATGCCATAAGCCTGCATACATGCGGTTTAGTGAAGTTTTGTGTACTCTTCCACTATTCCTACATCCACCTAGCCTTAGGAAATCTTGTGCCCGATTAGTACAGAGAGGTTTTTCTCAAGTATTCCATCAAGAACTGGTAAGGAAAACCCCAAGATAGACTATCTGTCGATGCTATTGATTTCTCTGGGGGATCTGGGATACTAGTGATGATAACTTTGAGGGTTAACCCCTGTAGACCAATTGAGCAAACTGGCTTGACTATTGTAGGGTTGACATTTCTTGAAGTATGTATACATGTATATAGTTCTGTTGTCAAGCTGAGATGCCGTTCGATAACCCTGGCGAACTAAAATCGGCCTCTTAAAGCACTAGGCAAAGAATAGAAGACTGGCTTGCTACGACTTTAGTTTGCTACTCAGAGGGTCTGAGCTCACGAGGTTCCATCGGAAAAGGGAAATGCCAGGTCGGATCATTTGCTTCCATATCACGTAATGGAGGATAGAAGGGTAGAAAGGGTGGTAGCGGTACATTGTATATAGACTGAAAGGAAACATGAGATCAAACATATTAGTACGGCTATGTATATGTAGAACAGCGTGCTCGTAAAATGGGTTGAACTTCATGAATTGAATGAATGAAACCTTTTTGTCAAGAACTGTAGTGCGGGCTCTAGAAGGGTCTGTAGCCGAAACATGGATTCTTTTTTTTTTTTTTTTTTTTTTT
>RHDR01000408.1:0-28431 GCA_009806295.1 Davidsoniella neocaledoniae
CAATATCTCCTCCTACAATAAACAACCAACCATCAGGACTCAATCTCCCGCCGCCGCCTCCGAGATATCCCAACTCCCAACAGCAACAACAGCAACAGCAACAGCAACAGCAACAGCAGCAGCAGCAGCAGGCCCCGCCGCAACAGCTACAGCAGCCTCAGATGCCCAACACCCAAGGTGGCTACCAGCCCGGCCACCGCTCTCGTCCTAGTGTTAACCAGTCTATCAACTCGATTGGCTCGTTCCAGTACACCGGCCAGCCTATGATGTCTATGAATGGCCAGATGCTTATTCCTGGTATGAACATGGGTAACATGAATGGCATGGGCCTGAACGCCATGCAGATTGGCCAGCTCCAGGCTCTCCAGGCTGCCCAGGCCCAGGGCCAGATGGCTAACCCTTTAATGGGTCTGCAGGGTAGCCAGCATGCCTCTATGCTGCCGCAAGGCCAACAGGGTCAACAGGGTAACAACGTCACCCGCAAGACTCTTTTCACCCCCTACCTTCCCCAGGCTACTCTCCCTGCTCTTCTCAACAACGGTCAGCTTGTTGCTGGTGTTCTGCGTGTCAACAAGAAGAACCGTAGCGACGCCTATGTTACTACTCAGGACGGTCTTTTGGATGCCGATATCTTCATTTGCGGTTCCAAGGATCGTAATCGTGCTCTTGAGGGCGATCTTGTTGCCATTGAGCTTCTCGATGTCGATGAGGTCTGGTCTCAAAAGCGCGAGAAGGAGGAGAAGAAGAAGCGCAAGGACAATACCGAGTCCCGTGGTGGTCCCTCTAACGGCCGTGATGATGGTGCCTCAGAAGGTGGCATTCGCCGCCGTGGTTCTCTTCGCGAGCGTCCTACTCAGAAGAAGAACGACGATGTTGAAGTTGAGGGTCAGTCTCTCCTGCTTGTCGAGGAGGAGGAAATCAATGACGAACAGAAGCCCCTTTACGCTGGCCACGTTGTTGCGGTTATTGACCGTATGAGTGGACAGATGTTCTCGGGAACTCTGGGACTATTGCGCCCTAGCAGCCAGGCCACCAAAGAGAAACAGGAGGCTGAGCGTGCTGCCCGTGATGGTGGAAACTCTCGCCCCAACAACACCGAGAAGCCTAAGATTGTCTGGTTCAAGCCTACCGATAAGCGCGTGCCTCTCATTGCCATTCCTACTGAGCAGGCTCCCCGTGACTTTGTCGAGAACCACGCTTCTTACGCTGACAGAATCTTCGTTGCCTCCATCAAGCGCTGGCCAATCACCTCTCTTCACCCCTTCGGTACTCTTGTTGAGCAGCTAGGAAGAATGGGTGATGTTAAGGTCGAGACTGATGCTCTGCTGCGCGACAACAACTTTGCCAGTGACGAATTCTCCGATGCTGTCATCCGCAGTGTCGGTCTGCAAGACTGGTCTCTCGAAAAGGAGTCCGAGACCGAGCTGGAGTCTCGCCGTGATTTCCGCGAAGAGAAGGTCTTCACCGTTGACTTTGGCGGAACCATGGAGCTTGGCAACGCTGTTCACGTCAAGACCCGTGCTGACGGCAAGATCGAGATCGGTGTTCACATGCCTGATGTCACTCACTTTGTCAAGCCGGGCTCTCTAGTTGATCGTGAGGCCCGTAAGCGCGGTACTGCCGTTCACCTACTGAATCGTGCCTGCCCTCTGCTCCCCCACAAGCTGTGGGCCGATGTCTGTGCTCTCAAGCCTAGCGAGGATCGCCTGACTTTCAGTGTGGTCTTCACTGTCAATCCTGTCACTGGTGTCATTGATGAGAATGAGACATGGGCTGGCAAGGCCATCGTTAAGAGCACTAGCACTATTGGTCTTCAGGGCATTGATGCCATCATCGGAGGCAAGCAGGATGCTGGCCCTATCCCTTCCCGTGATATTCAAATCCTCAACGCTGTCGTTGAGAAGTTCAAGGAGAAGCGTCTTGGTGGCGGTAGCGACCCCATCGCCCCTCTTCGTCTCCTGTCTCAGCTGGATGATGAGAACATGCCTGTTCGCACCAACATCTTCGAGACTTCTCCCGCCACCGAGCTGTGGGAGGAACTTACTCACACTGTCAACGCTTATGTTGGTCAGAGACTACTTGCTGGTCTGCCTGAGAAGGCTCTGCTTCGCCGTCACCTCACCCCCAGCCCGCGCCGCCTGGCTACCTTTGTTGACCGCATGAACGCACTGGGCTTCGATATCGATGCTACCAGCAGTGGAAAGCTCCAGAACAGTCTGTTCAAAGTTGATGATGACAACATTCGCAAGGGTATGGAGACACTGCTATTCAAGACTATGCAGCGTGCCAAGTACTTCATTGCAGGCAAGACCGCGCAGGAGCTGTGGCCTCACTATGCCCTGAACCTGCAGGTCTACACTCACTTCACTCGCCCTGTGCATCGCTTCGCCGACATCATCGTCCACCGTCAGCTACAGGCTATTTTGACTGGTACTGAGTACACTGAGGACGTTGAGCAGTTGGTTAAGACTGTCGACTTGTACAACGTCAAGGAGGAGTCTGCGCAGAATGCCCAGGAGCAGAGCGTGCACATTGAATCGTGCCGTGCGATGGACAAGGAGCGCCTCGCCATAGAAGGAGATATGATTGTTGAGGGTATCGTTGTCTGCATCTATGAGTCTGCCTTCGACATCTTCATTCCCAAGTGGGGTTTCGAGAAGCGTGTTCACTGCGATCAGCTGCCTCTCAAGAAGGCTGAATTCCGTAAGGAGAAGCGTATTCTGGAACTGTACTGGGAGAAGGGTGTCCCTAGCTCCGCCTACGTTCCTGAGGATGAGCGTCCCAAGGCCAATGTCTCCCAGCGTGTCAGCAATGCCATGGCTGCTGCTCGTCACGCTGAAGAGGCGGAGCGTGTCAAGAAGGAGCGCGAGGAGGCAGCCCGGAAGCAGACCGAGACTGGCACCATGTCGACTGACGACGTTGATGCCCTGTTCGATGATGAGGATGATAATAACTCTGATCTGGCCGAGTCTATGGCAGGTGTTTCTCTGGCTGTCGATCGCTCCACACAAAGTGTTCCCGGTTCTCCTCGCCAGACCGACGATGGTGCTTCGAACTTGCAGCGTACTCGGTCCGATAGTAAGGTACTGACGACTGAGGCGCGCCAGTCTCTGAAGGACAAGTACGGAAAGTACTTCAAGTTGCGCGAGGAGGATGGCGAGTTTATCCAGGATGTGACTGAGATGACGCGCATTCCCGTTATTCTGAAGACGGACCTAAGCAAGAGCCCTCCGTAAGTTTACCTAATATCCCCTCTATGGTGTCAACCAAGATCTCTTTACTAACATCTGCTTTTTTATTTTAGTTGCTTGACTATCCGCTCACTCAACCCTTATGCCCTGTAAACGGCTTCTTAGCACTTTTATCCTAGACTGTGTACGAGTAAACAGGTGTTGCTGTTGTTGGTAGTCTGGTGTTTGTATGTAAGAACATGCTGATTCGAAATGAGTAGGAGGGGATGAAGAAAGGATGAAATATTCTTAAGTAGTATGGAATTATATGAGCAGAAGATGTTGGATTCTGGCCCTACTAGAAATGTAGATGGCATTGTTGAGAAGCGACTTTTTTCAAATATTTAATACATTATTTATGGTCAAACAATACGCTGTCTTTTCTATTTCGTGTCGTTCATGTAAGGGAAGAGGTCTAATATTACCGAGGTGGGCTAGACTTTGCTTAGAAATGGATTGAGTGATGTGTGATTTATATATATGATGCGCTACATATGATTTGAGTTTTGAGGGTTGGAGCAGAGGAGTAGAAACAAACGCTGTGTAATGTTGATAGAGGGTTTGTAAGATATATATGTACACGAAATTCATGACATCGATAATATGTACAGTCTACTTTACTATGATGGTTGAAGATGGAGAATGTATTTTAAAGGGTTAGGGTTAGAATACAAAAGGACGAAAGCTCGTTCCCTTGATTTTCGTTTGATGAGTTTTAGACGTTTCAGAAGGTCGGATGAGAGCGAGTTTGAGAGAGGGGAATTTACGAGAATAAAAGAGCAAAATAAGGGTCACTATGCAAAAAGGGAAAAAAGAAAGAGAGATTGAATATTTGTACATATGTGAAGATCGTGTGACAGTATGGATGATAAAAGTTGGCAGTACATAGAAAGTAAAAGAGGTTATAGCTATGACAGGAGGATGATGAGTCAGTTGAAGGTGAAAATGAAGGAGTATTCATGAATGAAGTATTAAAGAAGGTATTGATGTTTGAATATATGTTAAGCGGTCTTCAAATCCGTGGTATAAACCAGATATTTGATCGAAACAGTCTACAAGATCTGTGGGTTCTTTTTTACCTGGAGAAACATCGCCCATGAAATATGAAAATCAGAACCATGGTTATAATGATTATTAGTTGATCGTTGATCCAGAATAAGAAAGACCCTATGCATTCTTATCTTGAATTATTATCATTCAAGTTCCGGTCCTTTAAGATAGTATACAACGTGCTATAGATCACAAAATAAGAGAATCCTGAATCTGCCATAGCATCTAATACATACTAACTAGTAAGTGTCTTGATTTGATAAAAGATAGAAATTTCATAGAATGAAGACCTTCTAGATTAACTGTAAAAATCCACCTGGTTGGCCTGGGTGAGAAAACGACAGGGTGTCATTGAAGTTTCAAAACAGAAGCTGTCACATCTTTTGTCCTTTTTTTCCGGACCGGTGTTAACAAGAAGGCTTGAAAACAAGATCTGAGCATAGCTAAAGAGGAGTAACAAGAAAACAACTTTTATCGTTCATGTGAGAAATAGCTAGTATATCTTCCATGATGACACTTACACATACATTTTTATACGACACATACATATATAACCATGTACGTAGTATGTATCTATCTGTCAGCATCCATGGACTTCACTCACTAGAAAATTAAGCTTTTATTTCCTACGTGTAATCCCTTCATAACTCTAATTGCCCCCCGCCTTTGTTTGTTCCATCTCAAAAAGCAAGCCTCTTTTTGAAAAAAAGACCAAGCGTTTAACTTGATCTTTGAATGCTACTCTGCAAAAATCAGGAACTTCGCTTGTCAAATAAAGCGTTAAGCAGCAGGCAACAAAAAGTAACCCTGGTTCTTTGATTCTACCTTGACCTTCTCTACAAGCTGAACGAAATTTTGCGTTTGTGTCAGAGCCGTTTCGTCGCCTGTCCGGCCCGGAAGGGGCCAAGTAAAAAAAGGAATCAAACAAGAGACGAGAGGTCAGTGTTCTTGGCTATTTTCTTGATTTCTTTTGAATTTTTACTCACTGAAGTAAAAAAAAACCCCAAAAACGTGCTTGGCTCAGATGAAGATGGGAGGCCGCCTGAAAATGAATTGATATTTTCTTCATTAACTTGTTTAAGCGCTTATGAAGACTTACCAAAAAGAAGATCAAGACTAACGGGATATATAAGTGCCGTCCTATTCTTTATAAGCGTTATGCAGTGATAGAAAACACATAAAACTATAGAATACGGCATGAATCGTAGCCGTTTTCCCAACCGCCGGCGTCTTCTGGTTCCTGATCTCCAAGCGGCTTGTTCTTTTTTACTCATACTAATAACCATCAAGGAACGTATTGTATATTATTCTGTTATAAGATAACAGGGAAGACTTCTAGCTCGGATTGCTTGACGGAAGCTCCGCAATTTGACGTAAAGAAGAACGAGAATAAGAGAAAATATGCCAAGGCACAGACGCCCAAGCTGTAACAAGCGTGGCAGTAAGATGCTCAACTGATGTTACCATAACAAGTCTTAGTCAGGCTTGAACAAAGCTGTTCTCTCTCTCACATATACTTTCCAGTATTGTCCTATCTTCCTTAGCTGTACGAGCAAAAGAAGCAAAGAAGAATAGCATGGGTTCGAGGTGGGTTTTTTGAGTTGTGGCTGCCACGAGCACTGTTTCTCATCTAGAAACTAGGTCTTGGACGATGAGACCTGATTTATGACAAGGGATATCTTGGGGCCCTTGGTGAGCACGGGTTTCTATGAACCCGAACAAGGGCTTGTTAGTCAGAAAGTTGACTGTGTATGAGAAACACAAGTTGAAGTGAGGCTCTCATCGTTGTTTTTGTGCCCTCATTTCTTAGTTTTCTCAGTCTCATAAGCCATTTTAGCTTCAGCAACCTTAAACTTGCATTCCGGATCTTGGACAGGGGGGGGGGGGGGGGGTACAAGAAGAGAAAGAGAGTAGAGAAGCAGAAAGGATACATGCCAAGAGAAAATACTGAGTATATATCACAGCTGCCAGACACTTCTTTTCTGTTTTATTCTTGTTCTTCTTCTAGTCTATCTCTTCATTCTTTCAAAGTCTCTTCTTCTCTTAGCATACTGGGTTGTGTGTATTGTTTCTGTGTCGTACTTTTTTTATATTATTTTTTTTATTTTTTATTCTTTATAGCATAATTTAATCTTTCCTCTCTTCGCTTCGCCTTTAATCTAATCGTTCGAGTCGAAATATCTTCCTAAGCACTGGTCTGCTTTTTCCCTTCACTTTATCTTTTCTGTTCTACTTTCTTTACGTCCCGGCGGCGCCAATATCTTCTATCCTTCTTGACGATCACTCTAACAATATCACTTACGACACCAACCCTAACCCTCTTCTCTATCTTTCACTTAACTATTCAAAATGAAGGCTTCTTTCATCACTGTTGCTCTGGCCACTCTGGCCTCGGCTCTCCCAGCTCTGCCCAAGTTCACTGAGAACCAGATGAATATGCTCAAGCTCGGTAAGCGCCAGAACGCTGCCGCCGCCGCCGCTGGCCTGACCGATAACGATATCTTGCAATTGTAAGTCACACCCTAACCCTATAGCCAAATGAAGGATCCGACTAACACGGACAAATATCAGTGCTCTTACTTTAGAATGGCTCGAGGCCAACTTCTATCAGCAGGGCTTTGCCAAGTTCGACACCGCGCAGTTCACGGCTCTGGGTCTGAACGATAAGCAAATCACAGATCTGAAGTCTCTACCTGACAGCGAGTTCACCCACGCTTCGTTCCTGCAGAGCACCCTGGCCCAGGGCGGTATTTCGCCCGTGCAGCCATGCACCTACAACTTTAACTTCACCGACGCCAAGAGCATGGTAGTAGTAGCCGCCGTGCTCGAGAACGTTGGTGTTAGCGCCTACCTCGGCGCTGCTAGCCTGGTGTCCGCATCGAATATCCTGACTGCTGCTGGCTCCATCCTGACCGTCGAGGCTCGCCACCAGACCTTTATCCGCACAGCTGCCGGCCTCGTCGCTGTGCCTCAGGCTTTCGACGCTGCGTTGACGCCGCGTGAGGTGTTCACACTGGCCGCGCCGTTCATCCAATCGTGCCCAGACGGCTCTAACTTGGCAATCACGCCGTTTGCTTCTTTGAGTGTTACTTCGCCTGCGGCTGGAACTCCCGCAACTGCTGGAACCTCGATTACGCTTCAGGCTGGCTCGACTACCGGTGCTACTCACTGCGCTTTCACCTCTGGAGGCGTTACTCCTGGTGGCACGGCCTTCGCTACCTTCGACGCTGCTACTAACAGCTGCACCGTTCCCCAGGCTCTGGCTGGTATCACATACGTTTCCCTGGTTAACTCCGCGCCATTGACTGGCGTCTTGAACGAGACTAGCATCGTAGCTGGCCCGTCATTCATCCTCGTTAACTAAAAAAAGTACTGTGTAGCCTAAGGAAGATGTTCTCGACTGGGTTAGTTAGGGCTTTGGGCCGGCGGCTCCTAGTAGGTAGTCGGCGGGGTTAGATTATCTATCTCCCTCCCTTAATCAACATCAACAGAGTTCTTTCCGATTCTTTACTTGTTGTTCTTTTTTCAGTTTCCGGTGGTGCTCTTGTTGCTATTTCCTTATGTCTTTGCGCTTGAGCTTCCAAATTAATGTCTGTTTTTTTTAACTTGTCTTTCTGCTCTCTTTTCTTGGTGTCTTTGATAGAATCACTTTGTTCCTGATATCCCGAGCCCATTTTTCCTACTTTAAGTTGAGAAAAAGCTCCATGTGTTATTATTTTTCATGCAAAATAGAATTAACATAATGAAAAAAAAAAAACAATTACAAAATTTCATCGTCTGTAAAATTCGCATCTCACAGCAGTTACTACATTCTGGCGTGCCTGACACGTGCCAATGCCATTTCCGTCTGGGCTTAGAGGAAAGTTGCGCCAATTCGAGAAACTACCCCCTTCTTTCGGAACCACCACCTTCCGCGACCGCCCTGCCTGTTTTAGATTTCTTTCAAACGATTCATGTTTCGACACATTATTTGTTTCCGACCCAAAAAATATTTGAGAATAGATTGACATAGAAAAAGAGGAATAATAAGTCACAATGGTTACGAGAATGCGAACGAGAGAGAAACATGTGACAATTATGATATTATTACTAGTATGTAACTTTTTTGATGGTGACAAAATCTCAGTCTAGACCTGTTATTTGGCCCGTTTTTACCTACGATGATAGTAGTAGTAGAACAACTGATAATAGTTGGTGTAACAAATGGTATATACAATCTTCCGTGTTTCTATCTCCTCCGTCCTCGAAATTCTTTACGCCTTCTTCGGTGTCCGCCGTCTCTCCCATATTTGCAAGTATGACTCGCCCGAGAATAGCAGTTCACTTTGAACCTTGTCAACAAAGAGATCTTGGCACACGATCCATTCATCGCGTGCCCGATCTTTGACCTGGACCTTCCAAGTCTTGATTTCCTCGCCAGAATCCGCAACGTCGTCTTTTGCGCGTATCGCCTCGTGGACAATGTTGGCTACGAGATCGTAGTATATGGGACCCGAAGGGTGTGCTGGGTCTGCCTGGACAAATGGCGACACATCGAGACCTTGCTCCTCGAAGGTCACAATGGTTGGATTGCGTTCGCTGACGAACTTGTTCTGTGAGAAGCGTTTGATGTGGAACATGAGATAAGGTGGAAGCGGATGCATGAGCTGGTAGCGTTTACGGTGCGCTAGTTGTTCATGTGCCTGCTCGCCGTCGTATTTGTGTAGAACTGTTGTAAGAGGCACTTGCGGGATAATGTTCTTTTCTAGTTCGTCTTGGAACAATGGCGCTGCTGGTAAATCCAATGTGAGAAACAGGTAGCGGGCAATGTTAACGTCGACTTGCGTTGACTCCTCAAAGCGAAGTCGGTCCGTGTTAGTGTCAGACCGCACCGTGATGGCCTGTGAGTCTACGCGCATCTGACCCTGGAAGGCGTTCTGAATGACCGATGAGTGCATGCGGGATCTGCTTCCGCCCAGGCCAAGATGCAGATTATTCAAGAACCAGGACATGAACTCGACGGGATCTGACTGCATGGTTAGCGTGAAACGCTTGTTACTCTGCAGCGCAACCTCTTGCAGCAACTCATGGGGAGATACATGGGCCTTGAAGGCACGCGGGTTCCATATCTTGCGCACAAGCAAGCTATAACGCTGCACAAGTTCAGAACGCTTGACCACATTTTCGAGTAGGAAGAAGTTGCGTAGCGGCGGTACATGCGAGAGAGCCTGCACAACAACGTTGACGTAGTCGTTCTGCTTGATGTTGTTCATGCCGACAAAGCCAGGCGTATATGACTTGGCGCCACCATACGTCCACGAGGTAGCTGGCGTGCGGTCGAGCGCCGCAACTTCAGCCCGTAAATACACCGGATTAGACACGAACTTGATATCATCTAAAGACTTGCTGGGCACTTCGTAGCCTTCGGGCAGCACATAGACATGCTGGGTGCGCATGTTGATGAACACATGGTGGTCTTCGTCGAGTGAATGAAAGTAGGCATGTGACTTGGGGCCGCGGCCCTGGAAGTACTTGCCGCACACGAGACAAGCGTAAACATTGATATTAGACAGCGTGACGCTACATAGTTTCTCGAAGTCGAAGTCGAGCACGTTGCGGTTGATCGTATCAAGGTAGAGGTCGTCGTAGCCAGCAGCGGGCGCTGATTGGCGAAGAGGCGCTGTTGCTGTGGCGGCCGCCATAGAGTCTTCGTCTTCGTCATCACTCATAGAATCAGCGTCTCGTGGTAGTTTTGGTGTTGGTGGTGCGGCGCTTTCTTCAGGCTGGAATTCGTGCGAATCAAAACGAGAGCGCTTCGAGGCCGGTGACATGACGCCGCTCATGTCTTCTAGTGCCTCATCAGCATTGCGTTTTCCGAGCATCTTAGCATTCATTTTCTAATTGATGGAATTTTTCAGGCAAGAGAAAGGATAAAACTTGGCGTTATTGACCCGCCAATGGCTGCAGAATGCAGAAAAAAAAACAAATATCGAGACTCGGTTGATGTTGCTGCTTGCGATAAACAGGATCAAAGCAGAAAAATATCACAGCCTTGTATGCAGCCTTGTTGCTTAATTGAGGGGCTATAAGTATCTATGCATTTTAATGGCCCCACTTTCAACCTCACGGTGTCTTCATTGACTTCATCGATTGATGATGTTAATAATGTCTGCTTAATTAACCAAAATGTACAATTTATTTTTTGATATTCCTGAAACTCCAAATGCATAGCGTACAAAAAAAATCAATCCACACAGTATATGATGCCTAATTATGCCATGAGAATATCTTCATCTCCCACCTCCTCTACTTCCACTTCCATGTCCTCTAACGCTGGCATCAGCGAGTTCATTTCGTACAGCGTGTACTCCACCAAGAAACTCTCGTCCACCAGTTCCTCCATGCGCTTATAATGTCTTTCCGAGTACGCCTTAAGCGCCGTCAACACCTCACGCAGACTTTTTTGGCCACGGGCACCACGTATCGACAGCTTGGCAAACCGATCTGCTGGATAACTCTTAAGCAGAGCTGCGAGGATACGCTGGGCCACGGGTGCTGTGCGGGCGTTGGTGTTCCAGTCGCGCAGACGTTGCAGCAACATGAAGATTTGCTCGTCTGATAGCGTAGCTAGGACCTCGTCGACGGCGATTAGTCCCGTCAGACTGCCGGCGTCGGGAGTGTTGCTGGTCGATACTTTAGTGAAGAGCGAAAGTAGACGGCCGGGGTGGTTGAGTTGGAGTGCTAGAGTAATGGCTTCGCGGTAGGATCCGGCGTGAATGTGGTTCTCGAGCTCTTGTTCCCGTTCGATGAGCTGGAGAGCTGCCGCCGATGCCTTAGACAGCGTCTCGACTGTGGTGTCCTTCCAGAAAGTCACAGTAGAGTCGCCACTGCCCGATACAAGTGTGTTAGTATCTGGGTTGATGGCCAGCGCCCATACACGGTCTTCGTGGTTGTCTAGAGTACACTCGGTTTCACCCGTGTTGGCATCCCAGACCTTGACCAGGCCATCACCACCAGCACTAGCAACTAGAATCTTCTTTTGTGCATTCTCGGTCTTGGGAATATTGAGCCATGCTACCTTGAGGATACTGTGCGAGTGACCCTCCATGGTGCGAATGCACGAGTAATCTGTTAGGTTCCATAGCTTCAGTGTCTTGTCACCACTGCCCGTCAGCACAACGCCTCTACCAGCCACTGATCCCTCTTCGCCCAAAATAGATGGCATCTTGGGCGGCGCAAAGCGCACAGCCCATACACCACGCTTATGGCCCCTGAGAATGCCCTGTACCTCACCTTCTTCTACCGACCACACTTTGACCGTCTTGTCCTGGGAAGCAGAGCCAAACAGCTGACCGCTGTGGTGCACATCAATGGCGTTGATGTCCTTGTCGTGAGCCTTGCGTGTATAGGCGGCTCTGAGGGGCTTGGTAGCATCAGGCTTTTGACGCGGTATATCCCAACGCTTGATGGTCTGATCCTGAGAGCCGGTAATCAGGAATGGCGGCGGGTTGTTGAGTGGGTCCTTGAAGGCTGTGGAGGTTTCTTGCGGCACAGTTTTGGGCAACGCGACGGCGCCGATGGATTCGGCGTGACCGGAGAAAATGGCATAGCATTCGTAAGTGTTGGTAGCGGGGTCAACACACCATAATCTCGCTGTATTGTCCTTGGCGCCAGTAGCAACCCAGTGGCCAGACCAGTCAATATCTAGAGTGACGATGATGTCTTCGTGACCATGCAGTAGGGCAACATCCTGACCAAAGTAGGGATCTTGAGCATCAACCCACGATGAGCCTTCAACAGATGCCTGAGACTCCTTGACTGACACTATCCGAATATCCTCCGAGTTAGTGGCAAGGGCAAGCATAGAGTGATCGGGAAGTAGGTATCCCAGATCAATAATTTCGTCGTGTGTTCCCGATATTCTGCGGAATGGCTCGGGAGCTTGGCTCAGCGTCTGGGTGTCGTCCTTGGAGGGCGTCTTGAACAAGCAGATGGTGTGATCTGACAGCACGCAGATGATGAAAGGTAGGCTCGGTCTGTAGATAGCGTTCACAATAGATTCATTTTCCATCTTTTCATCCTGCTCCGGTGAGTATTCGACGCCGCTATCCGTATCGAAGAAGCGCACGTTGCCCTTGATTCCAACGCCGAAAGTTAAGCGGCCACCGTCCAAGAAGCCAGCACCCTCGATTAATTCCAGACAGGGAACGACCTTGCGCTGCTTCCACGAACGGACGTCCCACCAGATTAGTGTCTTATCGCGTGAAGCCGAAACTAGTGCCTGCTGTTGCGGGCAAAAGTCAATGGCAGTCACGTCAGAGACGTGCGAGTCTAGGCTTGCCGCGATGCCGCGCTTGTGCAGATCCCAGATACGAATCTTGCCATCTTGGCTACCTGACGCAAGTCTGAAACGCACGATCTTAGCATCGTCCTCTTTGTCACCGTCCTCGTCGAAAGAAGCTGACTTCTTGCCCTTCTTGGTTTTGTTCTGCAGGTCGCTTGCACGGGCCATGACATCGAAGAAGCATAGCGAAGTGACTAGGCCAGACGGTCCACGGAAGGTGTGCGTGACAAAACCCTTCTTGATATCCCAGATCTTGACGATGCCGTCGGTTCCACCAGTGGCCAAAAGTGTGCTAGTTTTGTCGACTGACAGAGCATTAACAGGCGTGGTATGAGGCTTGACGGTGCGAACGCGCGTAGCAATAATCTTAGCGGAGTTGTCGTCGGATGGTTTGAGGGTGTAGATGTGCATAGAAAGCGATCGTGAACAGATGATGAGATGGGAGCCATCGGGAGTCACTAGACATCAAGAGTTAGAATCATATGTCGTAAGTTGGATCTACTACAATATTGATAATTGGTACATACAAGTCATAGTCGACACGGCTTCTGTATCCTATATCGAAGGTGAGTAGTTAGCAACCGCATAGTGGGCGCAAGTGTAGATGGAAAAGAAGACTTACTCCCTCGATCCGGGCCAGATTCTGGCCGGTTGAAGGGTCAGTTAGCACCACATCTTCCTCAAGAACACTGGCTAGAATGGAGGCCTTGTTGTCGATAGCAATGGCACCGCCTGTGAAGATGGGCTGGAGCACTTTATCGGCGTCAAAGGTCGTCTTGAGCGGCTGTTTTGTCGCCATTATTGCAGATTTGGTAGGATATTTCGGTTCAATGCAGGCAGTGGGAGAGTCAAAAGTCGTTTATGAAAGAAATACACATGATATATTCGCTAGAATGAGAAACTGTGAATTCCGGGCCAGAATCGAGATATTAGCCCAGTCAAAGGCGACGACATTAGACACTGCACTCCAGGATTTTTTTTTCTTTTTCGTAAGCTTTAAAAATTCTTATCGATAAGCGTCGCTGCTTATGTTATGGAGGACCCACTTAGTGGTCTGGCCTTGGCTAGGCCAACGGACGACATTACAGCAAGAGATAAGTTTGTGAGCTTTTAATTTACAGGCCGTTCTTCTTATTCTACAGGCTCTAGCAGGGATGTTCAAAAAAGATATTAGGACGTCAAAGTACAATGTACTCCATAATAAGGCTGCCGGATGGCATAGTGCTATCAAATTGTTCCTAAGAAAATTTTACTTTATCTTTATGAAACATATCATCATAGTTTGTTATGTGTGCATCATAATCATTTGATAAAAATAAAGTTTATATATATATATATATATTCATAGTAATAGTGTAAGAACCACAGCCAAATGTTGTGACTTTAGTGAATCAAGGTACACTTGTACGGTATATTTTTCATTATGCCTAGTTCAATCTTTTCGTTTTTATTGTGTTACACATTTTACAGTTTGACAGCACTTTGCCATCCGGCAGCCTTATTATGGAGTACATTGTACTTTGAAGTCCTAATATCTTTTTTGAACATCCCTGCTAGAGCCTGTAGAATAAGAAGAATGGCCTGTAAATTAAAAGTTCCCTTAGTAGCAAGGTTGATGTCACTCAAAGCTATTCAATACTATAACACTACTATACTGTGCTTTATCACATAATTACTTCTACACAGGTCACACATGATATGTTATGTATCTGTAAAACTGACATCCCGAATCATATTTAACTACATAACATCGATAGGCAAACTGACAAGCCAACAGGGATCATAAGCGCCTGTTGCTTCTTTCGACAGGGCTTTGAATGACAAGCGCCAGGAATCTGATTCAACTTCCCATAGTAGGAATAAAGTGAGAAACACAGTGTTAGTTGGAGGATAATAGGATAATAACGGAAATTTCCAAAATTTTAAGATTCAGAACAAGCACCACCAACTTTTTGGTTTAGGTTGTATTTCTACGAATTCCAAAATACTAGTTATATATAATTATATTTATAAATAAGTAAAATTAATCTAGAAATTAACACACTGAGATAAAATGGATACTTCAGGTATCTGTGTAGCGTGCTGAATTGCTTGTTACATACAGATATTTAAGACCATATTTCAGGATCTTCACCCATTTGGTTGTATTTCGATTCTTTAGTCATAAAATTCTTCAAAACTAATAAATTATAAACTTAACTAGGTATTGATGAAAAATCTCAGTAGCAAGCTGTTCAGATTCCTATTTTAGACCAGACATAGTATGCAAATCGCTATAATATTGGGATATCAAGAACTATATCTGATTCATTGGGGACAGCATCTCTCAAGAAGAGCAGCTCAAACTTCAATACTAATGCGCCACTAGTCACATTGTATGATTTATGAGTTCTATCTGCAACTCTAGTGATAGAGATTGTTTGCCGTAGTACTGGCTCTAGTGAACTTGAAGCTCTGGTTGTAGTAGCACCAGGTCGGGTTTGGCACACTTTTTCTTCCCACCTTTCTATGATAATGGTCTGAGACTGGCTTTCAACTTTGAAAGGTCAATTTTGACCTGGTAATTTGACTGGTCAAACCACCACCTCATTTTCTCCCTGAGTTGACTCAGTGACTGGGAACAGCTAGCTTCAATCATGAGAGTAGGCTATCTTTAGGTATGAGGGCCTTGTAGCTTTGGACCACCACCTTGTCCACTATCACCATCAGAACTGCCTTCTTGAGATGATGTGGGGGTAGCTAGTGCTCTCTAACTAAGCCTCAAGCTTATTTCATCTATTTTGCGTGATATTTCAAAAAAGAGACTTGTATGACATACTTCATGTACACGGGTGGGGATTGATATGAATATGCACATAGAGCCTATAACACTATGTAGTGTTTAGGCTCTGCACAGTAATAAAACGGCCAATGCCTGCCACGAGCATTCCTCGACTTCTCAATTACATTAAATTGATCGGGCGAGACATCTGATATTGACAAGGATTAGTACATCTGTATAGGTAAATAATTATCTTACCTATCACAATTAGAGATCGCCAATTGTGGTATTAATATGATTGAAAGCGCTTCTATGGATCTGAAATTGATTATTGGGTCTATCAGGATAGACAAATCCGATGTCTTTGGTGATATTGACACAGACACTGTAGGGAGATTCGCGTGACATATGCGTGAACGATGAATATGCCATGGTGGGAGGTAGCGATAATATTCTTTAGTGTTTCATTGCAAGATGCCGGCCATATCTACTATGTTATTTATGCTAGTTACCACCTTCTAGAAATATAAATTTATTACGTCATAATAATGTAGTATTTCCACGTGATGATAGAAATCCTGTGCTCGATTTATTCGGTTATCTTTATTCAAAAGTCGTGTGGATACATCATTAGGGTTGTGTCAAAACTGAAGTGGACTCATACAAATAAATATTGCTATCAGCTCATAAGAAATATTAATTGAAGCCAAGATTCACATGGCAATTATACTCAAATTGGGTTTTTATGAATCACAAAGTTATACAACATCATGTCTGTGGACTTCCTAGATGAACTAGAAGCTATTAATGCCATATATGGCGACGGCACTCTTTTAGCCGACGGTCCTGACTATCTCCTTGAACTGCCAAGCAAATCATGTATCCGGATATCCTTTCCGGAATCTTATCCGGAATCTTCACCCCCACATGTAATTGCGCTTCATAGTGCTGGAGATTTGACCAAGCGCGGCTCAGGCGCTCACGATATCGATCTATTCAAGGCAGTGCTAGAGGCTACCTTTGTCCCTGGCAATGTATGCTTATACGATGTCCTGGAAGAAGTCTCAGGGCGTCTTGCCAATGAAGCCGAAGCTGCAATAGCGGCAGGACTGGCTGCCGAAAAGGAACTTCTAGAGGATGATGTTGCAGGCGAGGGCGAAAACGCATCACGACGTGCTTTACACAACGAGGAGGATATTGTGCTCACCGAGCCCCCATCCTGGGTTCTATCTGCACCGTGGAGCGAAAACAAGTCAACTTTTGTGGCACGGGCAGCACATGTGACCTCGCCGGTGTTAGCTGCACAATTCATCAAGCACTTAATGGCTAGTGATAAAAAGGTGCGGACTGCCCATCACAATATAACTGCCTGGCGCATTCGTGGAGGGCCAGAAAGCACGGCCACTTATCAGGATTGCGACGACGATGGTGAGACGGCTGCGGGCGGACGACTGCTGCATCTGATGCAAATAGCGGATGTCTGGAATGTCGTTGTAGTGGTCACACGATGGTATGGTGGCTTGAAACTAGGCCCACGTCGGTTCGCCTTGATCAATAATGCAGGCCGGGACGCCTTGGTGCGTGGAGGCTTCATTGAAGAGAAAGAGAGTAGTGGAAAAAAGAAGAAATAATTGCATTGTAGTTGATTATTGATGGACTTTTGTATATCAGAGTGTATATATTGGATATAAGTAGATATATAAGTAGAAAGCAGGATACAAATACATACTGTATATTCTCAGAGGTAGCACATATGTTTAAAAGAGTAATACCTGAAATGCCAGTTCATGACACGAACTAGAGGCTTGTGCTCTGTGAATGTACTATTTGAACATTGATATATATTGCTGATGACTATATGAGTGATATCATGCGACATGAAATAGAAATGAAATACAATGCTAGTAACGCAAGCAAAGACCGAGCACCAAATGAAGGGATTGAGTCAAAATGATATATGTTAGGAGTGAACAATGTGAGGACTAGACGGTATCTAGTCTTTTTTAAAGATTGGGTGAAGAATATCAAGGGCGCGCTTGGCCTGCTCATGTGATAAAATGACAGATCCAGCACGAGCTGTCGAGAGATAAGATAATTCAGAGCTGCTCTCGAGTCGCATGTCCTGTAACAATTTGCCTGCTACGCCACAGACGATACCTGTGACTTCTGTAGGTAGGTTTGCTAGATCTAGAAACATGGGAACTAGAATTGTTTCGGTGTCGCCGATAATCGAATTTCCGAAGAATGGCAGAAGCTTACGATCAAGAAGCATGCTAGGTGGATCATCCTGTGCAAGAGTGACTGAGAAGAACCGAGGTCTAGATACAAGTGTCGAAACAATACCAGTATATAGTGCAGTGTCAGTCTTATCGATCCAACCACGAGGGACACTTCCACGTCGGCTATGCATGCCCATGGAGATTGATTGGTGGATTTCAGAGCTGATAGTCCCCATATCTCGACCGGAGCACTGTACAAGTTCAAGACCGGGCTCAGTATAGGGGACCACGGATCGCTTTCGCAGCAACTCAAATGTTCGAGTGATTAACTCTCCGACTGTACTAGGAGGTGGTGTCCCTGGCGGAGAATTCGACGAAGAGAGACTTTCTGAGCTGCTACGAGTAGATGAAATGCCACTGTAGTCTGGTGGCATATAGTTGCAGCTGTCACCTGACGATAGCTGTAGGTTATGCGGTAATAGTGCTGCAGTGACGTTGTGGCGTTCTTTTGCTGGAACACAGATGAAGTCAGAATAGTAAGTAGTTATAAAAAAGATTGGAATTCCCGCTAAGGCAAGTGGCGATGTGAGTTCCATAACACGACTAGCAGCGTCCATACCCGCGCTGATGATTGATAGTACGATATACGAGTCTTTCGAGATGGAGACTTGCTTTGCATGATGTTTTGGCAAGGTAGCGATGACTGGCTCAAAGACATTGTGAGCCCATGAGTGATGGCAGATTACGGTACACTCGAGAGGCGTTACTGATATATTCAAGAAGCCATGTTGGCCGTCATCAGCAAGACCACTGGGATTAAAGTCTGGTCCGTTGGCAGTAATCTTGATCGTCTGTGTCTGGGGCAATAGTGTGCGCAATATGGGCTGTAGAAGAGACGAGTAGACATCCAAGGGAACATGAATGACTGAATAGAAGCCGTCCTGGGGTAGTTGTGAGTATTAGAGGCATTTTTTGAGCTGTTATTCAAGAGGTTATAGGGTGATCAACTTACAATGATGGAGATTTGAGCGTTACTCATATTGTTCTGAGGGCCTGAAAGGCAGGCAGATGAAAAGCAGGCAACGATATATGGTATACAAAAAGCTGGCTTTGTAAAGTATATAATGGTGAAATAATAACTAGCGAAATAGAAAGCTTCAGGTGCAATAAGGAAAACAATCTGAATGACTCGACTTATACATATACTATGTGATAGACAAAACAAACTGGGTAGATATGGCCGGCCAGGGTCTTCTATAGTTCTACTCAAAGGAATATCGCTAGTTGAAGCATTCAAGCAACGAAGGATAAAGAACAGTACTTGACTACTAAAAATCAACTAAGAAAAAAACGAAGGCCTAAAACAGCAGCTCCAAGAAGAACCTTGTCGCGAAAAAGATAACAAAGCAGCGTTGAAAAATTGTACTAACGGCTGGATGAGGAAAATTGGCTTATCAGGAGCAATGGAAAGTGAGACTGGAAAGTGAGACTAGAAATTGGCACTAGAATAATCTCTATAGAAAGAATGCAGGATGTACGTGCCAAGTAACTGAACACAAGACAAGTCGCCAGGAATAAGACAAGCACTAGAAGATAAATGATTTAGGAGCCTAAGTGGAAAGAGTCTGTCTAAATCTTTAGCTAAGGAAGAAGGAAAAAACGAAGCTGTGTTGGATCAGGAATTGACAGGAGAATTCGATTTCTAGCAAGAGAAGTGTTAAGTAATGGGTGGGATGAAAGGAAGAAAACTAGATGCGAGAAAAGAAAACACAGGAGGGAGGATGATGAAGAAAATTCAAGTAAAGATTTTTTCTAATCTTGGTTAACTATTTTGTTCGTTTTTTTATTTCCCGTATTGGTTTATGCTTGGTTGGAAGCCCCCAAATAAAGTAGGCACGAGGCCCTCTTCAAAATATTACTTACAGATACATATTTCTCCTTCTGGCAGAGACGATGCCGGTTTGATCAGGATCAGTAAACCGAGAATATCATTGATGACTAAGCACATTTACCAAGCGGCACTTTGTGTACTAAACAGATACAGATACATATCACATAGTATTGTATGATCTATAAAGTTAGTAGTAAATTCGGTCAAATCACATTCACATCCACCCCAGGAAGTTCGGATCTTCACAGCGGGGACTGGTTATGAGGCTAATGCATATTACGTCTCGTTTAGTTGCCGGATGTATTTCCATTGTGGCACGGATGGTTTTCCGTATACCATTTAACGTCTTACGCATATTCACATTTTATTACCGTTCGTCTACGGATATACAGATAAGCTACATACATATCATAGAAAAGTGCAGTTCGAACTGGCTAACTATCTGTTGGCTGTAAGCTATTTACAATTACATGTAGCATCTAGTAGGTATTAACATCCATTTTTCTACAGTATCTATCTCGATGTCACTACTACCATATGATACATATGCACTACTGATGCAATGTTACGCTGTTGTTCAGCCAGATCCGGCATTCAAAGCCAATAGCCAGGACATGGCACGGAAGAAGAAATAGATAGCAACAAAAGTGCAAAGTACAATTTACCTCCGGCTAGAAGACCTAGAAATAGCAATCTATACAAATATAGTCTCATCATCCTCAGTGTGTCTTTAAAACAAAGGCCTTCAATTTCTCGTATGACGCCGTAATTATTTGTGTTCAGCGACTCTACTAGGGAGGACAGAACCCCGCTCGATAATTTGTCGTACTGATTGCATTCCCAAGTACCCTCTGTTGCACCTGCATGTGCCCTATCTCTATCCCTCCCTTTTTCCATGGCGCATCCCTGAAATGCTGTGTCAAGGCAGAACTCAAGTCTCATTAACTATAGATACACGCCTCCAGCTATTTCCATAAAAGTCATGTACTTCGGTAGCATCTATATATAAAACTATGCCATATCTAAAAGGTTACTATTGTCCATGGAATTCTATGTAGATATAGTATAAACTCCTATTACTCAATGTTGATCTAAACAGTCAAATTTGCGATGCTAGGCAATGCGATGTTGGTTTTAAGGAATAGCAATGACAACCATAGCAACAAAACAAAAAAAAATATGTCTCTTGTTTCCCAAGTTCTTGTTCAATGCATATGGACATAGACATACATTAGGTGCCGGTATTGGTGATCTCGATGTCCAAGGAACGAAGAATAGCGGATGAGGTAGCCATACAAGGCGTGGGTTTGTTTTAGGACACATGCTAGAATTGTAGTTGATGTTCAGTATAGTTAACTAGTTGTAAGATATGGACAAGAGTGAGGTTACTATTTATAAGAGTGACAGAAGAAAAGAAAGTGACCCAGGAAGGATGAAAAAAGGATTTGTAGTGATAGATGCATACAGATATTTCTTGATTTATGGTTTATTTGATTCCGGCCAAGATACGGAAAAGGCAAGCCAAGTATAATATTAGTTAGTCTGCCAGTCAATTATCCAGTTAGCTAGTTAGTTTGTCAGGTTAAAGTACTTACTGGGCCACTTTTATCAAGACCTCAAAATCTCTAAAACCTGAATGCCATGCACTTGTAAGTCAGATAGTCATGCATTTCATCAGGGCTTTTCCCTTTAGGGTTTCTTCTTCTTTTTATTCAGTTTCTCAGATCTTAAATGTCAGGTCACATAGCAATACATATCTGTAGTAAAAAGCATAAAAGGTATAAACATTATGCCTATAACTATAAGCATAAGTACAGTATCATGAAGTGGGTTTAAGGCTTTTTCTTGTACCTCCCCTGAATGCCATTATGCTCTTTTATCCGTGTTTTTTTACATCCCAGTTTTAAGTGACAAAGATGGACAGAAATTTAAGCTCATCTTCAATATGTATGTATTGTCTTGTACCAGCCTTCTGCTTATACATATAAATAGTCTCCACTGTTCAAAAATAAATATTAGAAGAACGTAGAAATATAATTGTGTATAAGGAAGTCAACAATACAATACCGACAAATAGGGTAGAGGCAGTTATTGAAGCCAAAGGCTGGTATACGAAGTACTAGAAAATAAAATAAAAAAGCACATGTATCGAAGAGATAAAATAAAAAAATACACACTGTTCATACACTGTTCGTCTTTGTCACTTGATACTGGGATGTAAGACATGGATAATAAAAGAGGCCATTCATGGGTACAAGAAAAAAGCCTTAAACTCACTTCATGATATTGCATTAAGTACTTCATCATAAGTAAGCGAGGCTGAAGGAGCGTCTGCTTATCAGACTTATCGGACCAATTATGGAGACTGTGTTAACACGTTTTTTGACTGACAGGTCTCAGCCAATCAGAGCAATCCTAAAGACCCACAAAAAGCGAAAGGCCAGGCATTGACGATGCTTTGATTTGTTCTTATTTATGCTGTCGGTCCGCATTGATTGAGTTGCAGGCTTTTTGGCGTGGTTTCACTAACACACACATTCTATTTATTTTGTACAATTGTTCATCGACATCTCTATTTGCGTCCGCCAGTTCGAATCTTTTAAAACAAGATCCCCAGATATTCCCTTTCTAGTCACCTAAACTCAAACCTCCATCAAATATACCGTCTATTTGTGCGCCTTGATGATAGTGACATTCGGCTGAAAATCTTCGTTTCTTATCTTTTTCTCTAAGATTGGGCTTGACCTAAACTCAAAGCCAGCCTACAGATGGTATTCGTCACAATATAGCTTGCATCCTTTGATCAAGCTCATCGCCGTCAAGATGGGCATGCTAGAGCCTCTGACGGCCTTTGGCCTCGTGAGTTCTCACATTGTTCTTTTTATCTCGATTCTTCGTGCTACTGAATCTCAGGGACGTTCGCCATACGATGAAGTCATCATCGGCACCGGGCAGCCTTATGTTACCTATCGTAACCAAATGTACGATCCACGTGGCCGCCCTGTAAATCTTGAAAGCCGTCTCATGAACCGAAGCATCATCCGCTCGCACAACGAGGTCATGCACGTCATCGGTGTCGCAGAGCCTGATTCTGGTCCCAGCTCGGCAGAGGCCGAATCTCAGCAGCAATATATCGGGTACGAGACTGCAATGGGCTACCGTATGCACAGGATCGGCCTCGCAGCCATTGAAGCTGGAAAATGGAGTATGGACGGTCTACGCAAGCGTATGCTACTATGGAACAACTACGGAAATAGTCCGTTACGTGGCCTACTTACCGGCAGTCATTTAGAGCCAGGTTCTCATCCCATCCTCAAGCTACTTGGTGCTGGTCTGCCAACAATGCTCGGCTTTAGGTATCTCAAACGGAAATGGTTCCAGCTGCCATATTCCAATTCGTTCTCGCCCATTTCACTAGGACTACATCACCCGTGGGTCATCTACGTGTGGACTTGGTTTAGTTTACATACGCAAATCCATGTGCTATTCCAGCGTCTCGGGCTCATATCAGGGTGGTGGCTCCCTCATCCGCTATTCTTCGTTCCTTGGACATCCAGATCACCAATACCAGCACCACCAGCGCTACCGGACGATCCAAGCTTTGTATCAATAGCAAAATGGGCGGCACATGTCGTTATGACAGCTGCTCCTTTCATGGTGTATGCTGGATGGGTTCATACAGAATCCGTCGTGCAAGATTTCTGCTGTGAGAAATTCATGTCTACACTTCCATCACCTGATATCCGCGATTCACGACACAGCCAACTAGATCTACAATTGCCTCTCTTGTCGCCTAGTCCCGCGATCGAATCATCCCGCAATCCTAGATCAACGCCTATCAGAGAACGTGATGGAAATTCTCCCGCAAATGAACAGCCTGTCGAGAATCCAACCCATGTGCCTCCTCTTCCATCTACCAACAATTCCCCGGGCAACAATCTTTCGGTCAATGCCCCTACAGATACAGTACCACCTCAACCTCCGGCAACACCCACACTTGCTAGCTCTGATTCGGACGATGAAGTTTCAGCCCAATCCCCCGTTTCGCAGGCACCTCCCCGCACACTTGACGACAGCTACGGCTCTGACGAGGATGAAGGTGATATGATCACAGGCCCTCTCATTAGTTTTGATGTCGAGACTAGCGATCCATCCGATGTGCCCATGGGAACTGGTCCATGGTCAGCAGAGCTACGGCCAACACCGCCTAGCGAGAGCCGTTATGGAAGTGCTCCTATATATCTAGTGACACTACTATCTATCGAGCCACACACGATGGCAGTTCAAATTCTCAGCAACTTTTCGTCGCAGCTCATATCGTTGCCATTGGAGTTCTTTGTTGTGCGTTATTTAGCAAACACATACCTACGTTCACATCCAATGGTCTACACCTCGCTGCTTGCTGCAGGCCATGCTGCCGGTTCTATAAATCTAATCAAGGACTTGACATGGACCATGGCTCGCAATATCCTCAGTCTAGATATGGACCACCTTATCGTTATGGGTGGCATCTGGGCTGTATTAACGCTTGCTGGCCGGCAGCTACACTACACTATGAAGGAATGGCGGGAACTTCCGGCGGAGAGAACCAACGGTTGGGACACTGCGACGGGCATTTAGGTCTGAAGAAAACTCGATTGTGTCTTTTCTTTAGAGGTGTTCCGGGTGCGGGTCTTGTTTTGTTTTCAGCTATAGTACATATCACGGGCAATGATATGTATCTTTGCATAATATCAAATATTTCATCTTACCATGTTCTCTACTCCACACTTCATCTTTGGAGAAGCAAATCTCAGCAACTAGTTAAGCGTATTTTCAGGAAATTGTAGCCGCTGGCGCTTCAACCTGCCACGCACCGCTTAAATGATCCCTCCCCATCCCATTCCTCTAGAGGAAAAAAAAAAAAGTTTCGGCTTGCTTATTGAACATGTCTGTTTTTTCTTCAGATCGTTATGTTCAGTCCAATTGACTGATATGTATGAATTCCTCAGGTATCAAGGCCACCGCGGCTCTAATAAATAATTATTTCTGCCCCCAGATTTTCACGTCAAGTCGGCAATTGACGGCATGATAGACAATGTATGTAACAATAAGTTTGGCGAACATGTCTACTTTGAGGAAGTTCATCCATCCGAAAGACAAGAGAAGAGGGAAGAAAAAATAAAAGCAACTTTAACCTCTTGGGGAAAGGTTTCGAGATTCTTGGGTATAAGATTTTATCATAGAAAAAAATGTACCTGCATTTTCTTTTTTCATATTTTACTTATTGGTTTTCCATGAATATCGTATATCTAGAAATCGATACAAAACTTGCATACAATTCTTCTTACGATTTTATGCCTTGGCTTTTTTTCTTCCTTTTTTTCATACATACAAATGAAGCAAGAAAATATCAAAAAAAAATCTACATCAAAATAAATGCCGGGTGAAACCGTAGAAGGAAGAGGTTTTTTTTTCCATAATAAAACAAAACGCCGGCCTTTTTCTCTTTTTATTGTTTACTTTGATCTATTTTTAATTAAGTATTCTACATAACTAGCCTCTGTTGTTTTTTTCTTGGGTTTTTCTTTCCCCATGTGCTCGGAAACAATAGGATAAAACTAAACCCAGAATAGAATCCGGCGATGTCTTCCGTTCCGTACTTTTTATTCATACACCCAAGTCCGATAGCCTTAATATAGTTGTAGGTCTATCTTGTTTCCAAATCTCAGATTTCACATCACATATGCATGTGTGCTCAAGTATTATAACATATGTGGGATATATATGTCGGTTTATTATTTTGATCATCAGTTATCTTTCTATGCATAAAACCTAACTATGCTGACAACAACACTTTTGAATACTTTAAGCCGTATATATAACTATCTGAGCATGTATAATAAAATTAAAACACCATCTTCACAACCAACTGGAATAGTTATAGATTTTTTTACATATTTTTCGACATGGGCCATCCTGCCGAGATTTTCTAATACATTTAGATACAAATATTTCTTTCTAATGTGATCCGAGGCCCACAGATCAATTATTCTAGTCTCGGACCTCTTCACCGAAATATATCTGAGAAGCACTACTTAGTACTACTTCCCACTATCTTTCCTCGACTAACACAAAAAGGAACAGGGATATCGTTCTCGTTGGCGGGTATGAGGATTACAAGAAAAAGTCAAGAAAAGCTCGTTAGACGTTCTTCTTTTCTTCCTTTCGTCCCCTTTACATTCCTTTCCATTTTTCCTTCTTAACTCTGTAGAGTATCTACTCTAACCTCTAGAGTAATAGTCTAGTTTTTCTTAGACTAGCTTGCTTGAAATAAATGCAATGTAACTATGTTTCCTTGTTTCTTTTTCGCTTTTCCTCTTTGTAGTATTCTGCCATGGGTGTTCCTCTATCTACACCTACATTTGCATATGGCGATATTTGTAAGAGTTTAGTAGGCACAATACTCTTGGCTTTGCCCAAGCAAACAGATCCGTCATTTCACCGCTATTCTCCAGAAAAGTCCTAATGTTCTTACATGTACAATTATGCATAGTTATACTTCTATCTTACTCTTTGACGATCTGTGTCTCTGGATTATTCATGCTAATTCGCTACTGCAAGAGTATCTTTGACTTCTAGGTTGCATTTCTTTTATGAGACTACGTCTCCTAGAGCCTACAGAAATATATTTGGTGATAGTTCAATTATTCGAAACTCAATACGGACTCTTTACTAAGAGTTACAATCTGAGATGGAAGTAAATAGTTGTTACTGATCTTCGACGTATGGTTCTTTGTTGATATCATTTTTCGATGAATTGTTCAAGGAAACCCAAAGCATATTCTTAATATCTAGTGATTGTGACCTGTAAACCCTAATAAATGTTATTCAGAAAATATTTTGTATGTACTTTGCTTATTTTTTGTTTCAAAAATAAGGGAGGCTACATGTATACGGTAAATCTAAGTTAATGTGAGCCGTTTTCTTCCGATGATTTCGAAAATAAAACCAAAAAGGGTTAAAAAGAAAACAATACAAAGCATAGTTGTAGCTAATCTGTAACTTGAATTTGATAATCAAAATCACAGAAATATCCGGCCGTCTATCCGGAGCCAGTTAAGATTCCGGACCAAGGGCGGAGTCGCTTCCGGCTGAACGACATCAACTTATTAGCTCAAATGTCAAATTCACTAAATAGTATTATTAAATAGCCTAGAAAGTTGATTATTGTGCTAGTCTTGAGACACATCTCAGCTCTGTCGTCAGACTATATACATATGTTTTTCTTATTTGTCACTCAATGATTATTATACATGTCTATTTTGCTTAATGTCTCCGAATTCTTGCCTCTTACATGTAATATTCGGACCCTTCTTCTTTTGTAGGCTCAACTAAGAGCTACACGAGTTTTTTTTTGCTCGGTAATGTCATTCCTTCTCCGACATAGTTCTAGGAAAAAAAAGAAAAATATATATTTACGAGAACTAAGCTAGAAGAGTTCCTTGCCCTGCTAGTAAGCATAGATATTCCTTTGTCATGTTTGAATTTACTGGAAACACACCCCTCTGACTCGATCAACTTCTGTCGTTAGAAATCATATCGTTTTCTTCCCCACAAAACCAAAAAGTTGTTCGTCAAGAAAACGACACCAAGCTATCAACTAAAGACTTGTGCAGGCTTATTTATATTTATATTTCTTGGCGAAGGCCAAACAAACACCAAAGACAAGAAAGAAAACCTATGAGGGTTGAGAAACACCACGCGTTTTACAAGACAATATCTTGTCACAAAATATATGTATAAGGATATGTAGCGTTATGCAGCCTAAAGAAAAGGGAAAGCTCTATTATCGGATCTTTACTAGTCAGGAAAACAAGTGTTGGAAGTCTTCAGGAGTATAACGCAATAGATCAAAGACCGGCATCCTTAGCCTGCCATACTAGCCAACCTTGACTTTTTTTTCTTCTCGTCTACTGATACGCAATCAACGAGGCTTTTCTGATCATTATATTCTCTTGCGTTACGACTCATCGGGATGGCGGAACGGAACGGGAGATATTATCACCATAATTAATTCCTTTCGTCCCTCTTTTCTTTGCAAGAACGCCTTGAAATTATCACCATCCCACTGGAGAATGAGCCTTGTGTGCCCGGACTGTATTTGAGTCTTTTGATTTGCTCACCGACTTATATAATGGGAAAGAAATAAACCAGAAGTTTCTCTTGAGAAAGCCTTGGCTTAATTGTTGCTTTATTCGCGCTTCCTTGTATCTTATCTTCTACCGTTTCCATGGACGTTCTTCTGGGACAAGGCAGTGTTTACTTTTTTTTCCCTTCTCTATACCTTTCATTCTTTTCTTATTCTTCATTAGGTTAGCATACTATTAGAGCCACCTACCCATGTTACCATTGTCGGGCGAAGCCGGGAGGCTCAAGTTCTCAATATCGAAATAATATCTGGATACCATCTCGATACGAATGGCAAGAAAGAGACATGTAATCAAATATTAGAGACATTAGACAGTCGAATCGAGATGCTATTTAGCTGTATGAATCACCTGATTTTCGTCTTTAAGGGATATAAAATTACTCACTGATAGACGGTTTATCTGCGATGTAATGCAGATGCCAGCCCAGCCATCCAACGATTCAGGGCCAGAATGTCTGTAAGTTGTACTCATGTGTTATTTTCCGTTTTGGGTATGCGTAGCTGCGGAAAAGAAGATAATGCCATTAAAAGCGTCTTCCGGACTCCTCCGATCCCTACAGATTCATGTTAGTTATGCTCTTTTTTTTTTTTTTTTTTTTGTAATCTCGTATCAACTCTTTTGAGGCGACGGTCGTGGCCCATTAGCGATTTTTCGCAAAATGTCGTCCACAAGGCGCAGGAATCGTCTATGAGATTCTATAATGAACTAACTAAGAAATTAGATCCAAACGTTATTTATACAGAATAATGAGTACAAGACTTCTAT